>QRDG01000473.1:2163001-2314527 GCA_012064385.1 Puccinellia tenuiflora | reverse complement strand
ATTCATCCCCCGAGAAAAGTAGCCCAAACCAGTAGACAACAGTTGTCCGTTGCATCAATCCAAATTTCCATCCTCTAAAAGAGGGATGCCAGCGGTCCGCGGGGGCCACAACAATCGCCTCACAAAAAGGAATGTAAAATCGGTTTCCATGGCGGGAATTGTCGCCACCACCGACTCGTGACCATGTTCGTCCAAGAAGGACGAGCGCTTAGGGCCTCGAGAATAGAAGGGACCAAATGGTCAAGTATATAGTAATTATTATGCAATTATCCATTACACAAAAAATTAATATTCACTGTAAAAAGGAAAATCCGAATGACATTTGTGCTCAACAATGCACAAGTTTAGTTATGATTTCATTTACAATGTATCTAAAAATAATAAAATACATATAAAAAGTAATTCACAAGATTCTATTTATACAAGCTCAATCCATACATTTCGATATTATTAATGGTCAAAGACGTGAGTTAAGTATGATGAAAATCATACACTCCTTATTTTGGGGACATAGAGAGCATCATAGAATGATAAAATGGTTAATTTGCGGAATACCAAATACACACCACATTCCTCTTGTGATATAGGAACAAACCAATACGACTGATGTGAACATATTTTGTTACCATTCTATTCTTTTTCCAATTGTATTTACGAAACTCTAGGAAACTAGATTTTCATGTTTAATTCTACGCAGCACATTTTTATTTCGTAAACTGGCGGAGAATTTTTGCACAAACATGTTGCATAAGAGCATATCAAATAATAATTTAATATGCAAACATATTAGAATACACACTATTTTAATTTCATTGTTGATTACTTTAAACAATGTTTTTTACTACGAAGTACAAAATATGTGCACTTTGTAAAAATTTGACCACGAAAAAAAATAATTGCACTGCTTCATTTTATAACCTACAAGTTTCAATAAATATGATATTTAATCATACACTAGAAAGCAAGCGCTATTGAAATATTTGTTTGATAGTACTGTTTGCAGAATTTTATAAAAAAACATATAAATTATATAGATTATGCAATGTAAAAAATAAGTTCAAGAACAATTTTTGGTACAAATACAGTTTAATATCCTTTAATAATATTCATTACAAATAAAAAACAAACCAACTAATATTTCCAGTTGTATGGTTAAACTATGTGAGCAAACAAAACAAAACTATTTGTAATGCTGTAACATGCTAAAAATTAGATCTAGACACATATAAAAGTCTAGTATAAATTATATTACTTTGATTCGCCATGGGGCCCAATTTTTCATTGGACCGGCCCTGGCCCTGACCAAAGCATTTTCCTTATTTTATCCAGTGTTCTCTCTCCCTACCATTGGAGTCTAATATCGTGCTGATCACATATTGATTCTTTTGATTCAGACGAGTTCTTTGTTTGCTTTTTTCATTTGACAACACGATTCGATTCTCCAATATGCATTGAACCGATTCAAATGTATGAGAGGGAGTGTTATGAGTTTCTTTCCCACCACATGGTGGATGGTCGTATATTGACGCGTATTAGTGTGTAATTTCACTTATTTTGATATGTATATAGTATACCTTGAAATATCTAAAACATCTTATAATTGTAAACGGAGTGAGTAGTTTGCTTCTGAGTTAAATGCTTTGAGTTACTTTACTTATAAAGCAAAGCGGAATCCTATTTCGAGATAGTTAAATGTATCCTTGCTTGTTAAATTTTTCGATACCCACATTGGTCGGGGCTACCTATTCACAGTGCCTGAACTTAGGCCTAACTATACTATCTACGAGAGGAAAGAAATAGCATTTTTCTGAAATTTAGTTTTGAGTCGATCATCTAAAAGAAATGCACATTTTTTTTTTACTTTGGAATTTTTTTCATTGACAGGCTATGCATGAACGAAGAAAGGAAAGTTCGCAAGATGACCCACGAATCAACCATAGCTCAGCCATTTTCCAGAAGTCCATGGGCCCTGATGGGCTGAGAGCTGCAGACATACTCACGGTGACACTTTCAGCCCACACACGCATGACATGTTCGACCAGGAATCAGCGCGGACGGAGTAGCGAGCAGCTGCTGTTTTTAGTCCCACACCGGCAGTTTGACGCGGACGCCGCGCCTCCGAGAGCCTATAAAAGAGGAGGCGGGTGGAAGGGAGAAGGCATGATCCTTCAGGCAGCAAAGGGACGTGATGAGCGGTAACGGCTCGCAAATTTCACTGCGAGAGGGGTGTCCGCCCCAACTAAGCCTGTTACGACAATGGGGCACCCCAATGACTTACCATCTGATCCCGAAATTCAAAATTTTCTCTCGATTTTTTCCTTTCGGATTTTGCTTTCTTTCTTCTGTTTCTTATTGCCTTTTTTTGTTCTGTTTCTTTGCTTGCAAGTAAGCGGCCGGTGACTTTTTTTTTTTGATGTTTCCAGTCTCCACTTGAAAAAGTAGAAATCCGGTTGCCTTTGGCAGCATGAATTCGTTTTTTCCCCCTTTATTATGTCCCGCCTTGATGGCTGGGACCTAGTCAGACCCTGCTAAAAATACTGCGCGAGGGGGTAAATATTACGGCTCCGTATTCTGTACTGAAGAACCAAGCGAGGCCTTAGTCTTGTCCTTTATTTTAGCATGGCCTATAAACTTTGGTGTAGCTATGCTGACAAACACGCCCGCTCGAACAAAGAAAATAGGGTCAATCTGGTGTCCAACGAAGGAAAATAATGTAAAACCTATGATTTTTTTGACATAAATTCTGGTTGGCGTTTTGTACTTTGGCGACCTATGATTTTTTTTCTTCTGGCTTGTAAACATAATTTCAATAAAAACATTTTTTAGATTTTGAACATATTGTAGTAGAAATTAATGTGGAAAAAAAATCAGTTATATTCTATCGACCTGGCGTCTCGAAAATGCTTACAGACCGGAGGAAGTACCTTAGCTCTACTGAAAAAAGAGGCATTCCTTGTTTCAAAAGAAAAAAAAAAAGCCATTCGTTTCTTCCAAATCGAAAACAGAACGCTACGACGGCAACAGCTAAACAAAAACATAAGAAGGCGCCGACCGTGGGGATCGAACCCACGGCCACGTGGTTAAAAGCCACGCGCTCTACCACTGAGCTAGGTCGGCATTTGCTTTCTTGTAGCAACATTCCTCTTTACATTCTTTAGTTTTGTACTACTAGTACAGACGTACAGTCTAACCCTTGTGCGCCTGAACCGGGCGTAGATACTTTTGACATTTAGTTTTTAATAATGGATGTCAGTTCTGGTTCACGTTCAAGGATATTATGTACACTTTTAATTACTGGATTACATCCGATAGATATGTAATTACGAATTACATCTAATAGATATGTAGCTACTTTCGTAACTTTGATATGTAAAGATATCAATGCAACTTTTAATTATTGAATTACATCTAATATGCGAGTAGCCACTTTGGACGCGAACAAATTGTTTTTCCACAATATCGTTTGATGTAGAGTAATGAAGACACGTTTGTGTGCAGGTTTGCTGTTTTCTCCTCCATGTTATCCAATAGGTTTATATTCATTTTAGTTCCTTGGCCAACACTTCACACTACAGATGTAGTTTTCATACTCACTGGAATTAATTATGTGTGACAAAGTACTTCTAGTTTTTAACATGAAAATCGGGTTTCCAAAACTGACTTCTCTCCGTCCTGTATTGTGACTTAGTTGTATATTGGCAGTCCAACAAGAGTAACATTTATATTCATAGTCCAACATGCCCGAATGATCTTTGAACTATGCAGCCTTTTTGGGCCTTGGTCGGGGACACATGGGCGTCTTGGGGATGAACGCAACACAATCAAGGCAACGTAGATACGAATACATGTATAGGCTTGGACTAAGATATTGACGTGACAAAAAGAGATTCAAAACCTGGTTAAAATGGTTGAAGGGGTAATCCAAACGTTTCTTAGAGTTTAGCTCTGGAGTCCGAACCAAATCTGAGGGTTGTATAGTGAACTTTCAAGCAAGTTTAAGATGAAATCACCAACGGCATAAGCCTAATGCAAAAAGGCAACCTCTAAACAAGCCCTAACCTAGAAGCCGACCTCCTCTTCTGGACGGGTTAGCTACCGGAAGAGAGAGGGAGAGGACCCAGAGTGGAGTTGGCGACTCTCAAACGGGAGGGGGGAGAGAGAATGAAGAGAGAAGCAAATGAGAGCCCTCCGCTAGTTCATCTGTTCTGAACCGAAGTATACGATACAAAACAAAGAAGTAGCAAAATAATATTCGCGAATTCAGCTTAAACCCTAAACCGTAAACCCTATACCACTTAAGCTATGTACATGCGAATTGTTCAACAATCAAAATTAAAAATAAAAGAATTGTTGTTGAATTAGTGTTTTGCAGCGTCAAATTTGTTACAATAATAGTAGTTGTGGACGAATTTGTGTCATAATTTGAGTTATCATTGCCAATTTTTTATATCAGTTTACTATATATCAACTTCTATGTAAATTTTTGGATTTTAAAAAGGAAAAGAAAAGAGAAAAAGGACAAATGGACACTTGTCTGATCAGTCTGGTGATGTCCTTAGGCTCACCTGTCCTATCTATCCGGGCAAAGTGTCCATACAAAGTCAAACAGACACAATTTGGAGGACGCACTTGGAGCTTGAAAACGTCAGGAACGATCGCTGTCTAGTTCATGATGTGACATAGGGTGCCCAGGTCCTTGAGGCAACTACAGACGACGAAACAAAAGTGTTGATACACCAGCAAAGCAAGGAATATTGAAAACCTTAAGCCTCAAGCCTTAAGCCTCTATCTAATCGGACGGCGGATTCGACCGCCTTAAGCCTAAAAAAAAATTGAAAACAGTTGGTGCGTGCACCTGCCACATCAAAGAGCGTATGATCGTTTCGGGAGAACCGGCTGATGCAGAGAACCATGAGCCTCTCAGCAAGGTCGTGGTCCGTTGCAAAGCGACGAGACGGTGGCTGTTTCCGCGGTTAGTCTCTGATTCGTGCCCGGTTTTGATCTGACCAAGCTAGGCTGCCCACTCCAGGTCTGGCTCTGGCTGCTGTTTTTTTCTTACTTAATAATTAATTTATTTGCCTGCCGTTGCCCTGTAGCCTTTCCATATACTACACGGCGCCGAAGTCTGGAACCAGCGCAGAGAGCCAGGCACCCCTGTTTGTCTACCCTCTCCAAGAAAATAAAATCCATCTTATTGCCCCACTTGCACTCCAAGCTAACCTTAATTGTTCACTGATTCCTCTCGCGCCACTATATATACAGGGCTCGCCTCACCTTCCAACCTCACCTGAATCTAATAATCAGCGAATTGCGAAGCAGTATCAGCAACAAAGATTGTTCACTGTCTCCGAGTTCTTGGTTGGAGCTAGCGACTAGGCGCGGCAATGGCGACAGCCGGGAAGGTGATCAAGTGCCGAGGTTCGTTCCTGAAATACCTGCTAGCTGCATCAGTTTGATATTCTGGAATAGTCATTTGTAATAGAGGGCTGACTGGCTCGGTTCTTGCGTTGGGTGGCTGCAGCGGCGGTCGCATGGGAGGCCGGGAAGCCGCTGTCGATCGAGGAGGTGGAGGTGGCGCCGCCGCAGGCCATGGAGGTCCGCGTCAAGATCCTCTACACCGCTCTCTGCCACACTGACGTCTACTTCTGGGAAGCCAAGGTATACACAGTTGTTGGTCTTTACTGGTTTTCAATCGGGTAATTCGATCACTGGCTAATTAACATGGTGATATTTAATTTGCTTTGATTTCTGCAGGGGCAAACTCCGGTTTTCCCTAGGATCTTAGGCCATGAAGCAGGAGGGTATGCATCCTCTTTGTCTCTGTCTTGTTCTGTTTTCATGGTGAATTCTAATTATAGTCATCCAGAATCCTGATTTGTCAGTGGCGTTAGATTGATAACTACATACAGCAAGTGTCCATATTTTAGTGACATGGGATAAAACATACGAATGAACCCTGTGACCATGTCATGCAGCACACAAGCAGCGCCGGCCCTGAGATTTTCGGGGCCCTGACCAAAGCTGAAATGTGTGGCCCTTATTATGGACAACATAAAAATAATAACGAAAATACATATAAAAGATATGTTTTAGGAGAGAATTAGAAGGAATTTAGGAGAGAACTTAGAGATCGTCAGATCATGCTCGCACGTCACACACAACAACAAAAATTAGTGTAAACTATTTACCTTGACGGCCTGGGGAGTTGGGGATTCGCCTCGACAGAACTAGCGAACTGTAGCGGCGGCGACCTGGAACCAATCTGCAGACTACAGATGCAGCGCGATTCGCCTTGACGGAAACAAACCAGGCGAGCAGGCGAAACCGAGCCAGACGAACAGAGAGAAACGAAACAGGCGGAGCTAGACGAATCGTCGTGATCTAAACGAGCTAGACGGAGGAAAGTAGGCTGCATGCTGTGCGATCTGTTAATGGGCCACGTGACCGCGTCCCCAAAGCCGGACCATTTTCCTTTTTATTATTTTCTCCTGCTAGGCGTTGACATGTATATAAGTATAATACATATAATACTAGTAGTACAACATAGTTGGAGTGGGCCCTGGATTTTTGGGGGCCCGGATCGGTCGCCCCACTCGCCGCCCCTCAGGGCCGGCCCTGGACACAAGCTCGAATAAAGTGCTTCTTATAGTTTTATGGGTTTCCTCTAATTAATTTCTCCATGATCTTTCTGTTCCCGTTCTCCTAATTATGTTCCATTGCTTCACTTTAAATTGTTGAAACAAAACAGTCACATGTGCTACACTGTTCCTCTGTGACATATTTCGAGTGAATTATTTCCTGTGCTGCTGTCAATTGTAGACAACTGGACTTTTTTCTGCATTTCAATGATCTTCATTGTTTAACCTTTCCAAAAACTCTTTCCCCAAATTATGACACAAGATCACACAGAGTGTTTTGTGGAGTAATATGGTTTTTACAACACTATTAATACTCAAAAGAAAATACAATGACAAATTATTAATTTTGTGACATATTTCCGCAGACTATTTTCCTAGATAGCTGTCAATTGCATAACAGTGGACTCTTTTCTGTATTTGAATGAAAAATATGTTACTCTTCGTAGTTTAACTTTTCTCCCAAATTACTTCTTCCTTGCAGAATTGTTGAGAGTGTCGGAGAGGGTGTGACCGAGCTCGTGCCGGGTGATCATGTCCTCCCGGTGTTCACTGGTGAGTGCAAGGAGTGTGCCCACTGCAAGTCAGAGGAGAGCAACTTGTGTGGCCTTCTCAGGATCAACGTGGATCGTGGCGTGATGATCGGCGACGGAAAATCCCGCTTCACCATGAATGGGAAGCCGATCTTCCATTTCGTCGGGACCTCCACCTTCAGTGAGTACACCGTGATCCATGTCGGGTGCCTCGCAAAGATCAACCCTGAGGCGCCCCTCGATAAAGTGTGTGTTCTCAGTTGTGGTATCTCTACTGGTAAGAGATGGATCAGGATGCCAATTTTTCCAAATGAATCAATATGTTTAGGATGCCTCTGTTCGTTAGTTAAACATCATTTTTTTACAGGACTTGGTGCTACGCTGAATGTTGCAAAACCGAAGAAGGGTTCAACTGTGGCAATTTTTGGACTTGGAGCTGTTGGCCTTGCTGTAAGTGACATTCTATGATCAGTATTTTCCCCAATATATATAATATTGCAGGCTGATGAGAGTTGTGCCCAGAGAATAAGCATGACTAATTGATGTATGGTTTTTTCACATGATCAGGCTATGGAAGGGGCCAAGATGGCTGGGGCATCAAGGATCATTGGTGTGGACTTGAACCCTGCAAAATATGAACAAGGTAAAAAATCTGATGGAACAAAAGAGCATCGTAGTAAATGTTTTTTGTTAACACACCGGACCTAACATGCCCATCATTTTTTAGCTAAGAAATTTGGATGCACTGACTTTGTGAACCCAAAGGACCACACCAAGCCCGTGCAAGAGGTTTTTTCCCAGTACATAATTATTCCTTTGTTCATGGCATGCTTGTGCCACAAAAACTAACTGTTCAATGATGAATGATCTGCAGGTGCTTGTCGAGATGACCAATGGTGGAGTCGACAGTGCCGTCGAGTGTACTGGCAACATCAACGCCATGATTTCCGCCTTCGAATGTGTTCACGATGTAATATACTTCTCAATACACACATGACACATATATACCATTTGTACTCCTATGTTCACTGTGAGCAAATCCTGATTATTTTCTGGATGCAGGGATGGGGTGTGGCCGTGCTGGTGGGTGTCCCCCACAAGGAGGCGGTGTTCAAGACCCATCCGATGAACTTCCTCAGTGAGAGGACACTCAAGGGTACCTTCTTTGGGAACTACAAGCCACGAACCGACCTCCCAGAAGGAAGGAGCTGGAGCTGGAGAAGTTCATCACGCATAGTGTGCCATTCTCGCAGATCAACACGGCTTTTGACCTCATGCTCAAGGGGGAGGGACTGCGATGCATCATGAGGATGGACGAGTAGATCGAGCTTCTTCGTCATGCAAGAAAAAGTTTATGATCTTTCCTTGAGTCATAAATAATTATTATGCGAGATGCTAAGCTGTCAACATTTTGTTGGAAAATTCTCAAAAAAAAAAATCTGTTTGAAAGCACACTTGTAAATTTTACGACCCAGTTTGATGTTAAAAAAAAGTTGGTAACCTCGTCATTGGAAGATGTACTGCTTGAAACTATCATGATGTTGATGTTGTCCTTTTGTCTTCGAAACATTATTCTGCTAACTTTTGTAGGTTTTCTTCTTCTTTTTTGCAAAAAGAATGTCAAACCTCACGGTCTCAGCATCGACATGCCATTTTTTTTGTAACGAGATTAGTATATGAAATAGACCGCAAATGATAGAACATGATAAAATATCTTAAATAACCATCTACAACTAATTTGGCATATATTCTTAAGAAGCAACACCTTCAATGTTATGTACCAGGGTAAACACCACTGGGAGGATGTGGCCGGGTGGAGTCGGCTGGTTGGGGAAGGGATTAGATCATGGATGAGAGAGATGAACTTTGGAGAAGAAGACCTTTAATAACCGGCATACAACTTGAAGAACAAACCAAAGACGACACGTTGCTAACAAACCAAATATTACTTTCCTAACAAACCTTATCCTAATTGTACTGTACGTGGTATCTAAAAGGTAACATAAATACTAGCAAGCATGTCCGTGCGTTGCAACGGAAAAAAAAATTAATATTCAAATAAAAATCTTTGTCCAAACTCACATTTTTTTTACCCTAAAATCATCAACCTGTCTAACTCTAGATTCAGCTCACCTATTTTTCACATTTTCCTCCAATAGAACATGACTGGAGGTGAAGCCATAAGCGTCATCTTGGAGAGCTCCTTAAAAACTGCCTCTTCGGTTTGGACTCTCTCATTTACCGGCCACTCTCCAAATTTCAACAACTTGTATTTATTATTTTCATGTAACTAACAAACCTATACAACACAACAATCCACATACACGACTCATTCAATGGATTGAAAGTACATATTAAAATTCTGCAGATAATTCAGTTTACCATACCACCATACTGAAATAAAAAATATTAAGGGAATAGAAACAACAAAGATGAAGTCATGACTACTTGCGTTAGTGCATGAATCTAATAAATACGATCTTAGGCCATGCCATTCTTTCGTATTGTTTCTGTAAGCATACTTAAAACATCAGTCAAATAACTTGCTCGACGTCCTGTGCCCGTCTGTTCGACACGGGCGTAGGGCCGCAGCTCCTCGTCATGGACATCGCGTGGCAGCCACGGTCGTCCTGGTCGACCGCGCTGCGCCGAGCACGCTGTCCATGATTCCTCCTGCGCTAACAGTAGCAGCTCCATGTCCTGGCCCTTCACGACGGCCGGACCATGGACGTCGACCACGTTCTTGCCATTGACGATCTGATCGTGCTAGCTTCCGGCGCCGAGCACGCCAAGCATTACCGGCTCTTCCTCGCGCGCGAGCGGCAGCAGCTGCATGTCATGATCCTTCACCGCACCCGAACGGCCGGCCCATGGATGTTGACCACATCCTTGCTGTGGACGATCTGGTCTTCTTGGCTGCCGTCGCCGAGATGCACACGTATTACGAAGCTAGACAGTGGTACGGTGTGGGTGGAGGACCTTCGTTCCCATGGCGGGCGATGGAGGCGAGACCGCACGAGAGGCGACCGATCGGATCCACCGAGGAGCTAGGCTCGCCCGAGCTCTGTCCCTCTCGTCCGCGCTGCCTGTTCGTGTGTACAGTTTCTTTTATCTCGCATCGTGTTGGACTGTTGGTTACAAGTTGTTCCGGAATCGTATTGGTTACCAAGTTGCCTCTCGACTGGGCCGGCCCACAGCTAACATATATCGTAGGGAAACAAAGCATAGGAAGACCCACACGCAGGGATCGATCGGAACGAGAACGAAACTAATCAGACGACGTACCTACCAGACGGACCAAGAGAGAAACACAAACCGTATTATATAGTAGAGATAGAGATAGAGATAGAGATAGAGATTATTGTGCAGCCGGCCGGTCGTAGGCCTAGCGCCCACGTCCTCCTAAAGTCTTCCCATAACACTATACCGCCCTTTTCGAGGACGGGAAACAGGCGGTATGCCGACGGCTAAAAGCCGTCGGCATAGGAAGAAAGACCGTCGGCACAAGCTACACCGACGGCTGTACTTGGGGTACGTCCGTCGGCGTATTAAAAGCCGTCGCTGTAGGGAGAGCTAGCCGTCAGCATATTTTTTAAAGCCATCGGCATAGCTCTCCCTACGGCGACGGCTTTGCCATCGGCATATTTTTTTCCAAATTTTTAATTTTTTTACCTTTTTTATTTTTAATCTTTTTTAATTCTTTTTTATTTTTTTTCGGAAATTTTCTACATAGCCACACATTTAATCTATGATTTCACACTTAATTTTAGATCAAAGTACTTACCCTGGTCAAACTTTCCATTAGGTCACCCATTCTTAAATTGCAACAGTCCCAACACGCTTAACCTTTATGTTCATTCCAAATTAGCTTTCAAATAAGATGTTAGAACTTACTGATAATTAGTATCCTATCAATCATATTAACCCCTGGGTCATGATGTTATACTTTTTTAAAGTTTAAATTAAAAAAATCTATTTGAATAAATAACAATGATTATGCAATAATATTTTTTGAATAAATAACAATAAAATAAATTTTACTTTATTTTTCCCGTTTACATTCAATATGGAATAATTCATATCTTTAAATCCGTAAATTAAAATTTGACAAATAAAATGTCTAAGTCGATTAGAAAATGAGAGGAATTCAAATATGACATCCATATCATCTTTTTCATCACAAAAACATTGATAAACTTAAATTTTTTGACCTCTTTCGATGAATAGTCATGGTGGCCATTTTGACAGTTTTTGGAAAAAAATCAAATAAAGCGAAAAAATCCTCAAAAAAAAAAGATATCCTCTGGCATGGAGTCCTTTTATGTGTACTAGTTTCTATGAAAAATGATAAACTTGATTTTTGACAAATTGTTCACAAAAATCTTTACAAAAAGGTCTATCATGCATAAACATCTAAAGTATCAAGCCAAATGACCAAGTTATGACTATTCCCACGGTATAGTTTGTGATAAAGTTCTCATATTCAACAAATAGGTGTATATTGGTATAGGAAACAATGGTTCCGAAGGGATTTTCAAATTATTTTTATAAATATCATTTTCCTTTTTCTAAGTGGCAAAAATGACTTTTTTTGTGAACCAAGTACAACAAATATGGTGCAAAATGGCACCCATCTAATTTTCACAAAGAGTAATCCACACTTGATGGATAGTCCCCAAGTATTAGGATTTTTCTTGATTTCTACCTAATTTCGCCTAGTTAAATGAGTTTATGCCGATTTTCCGAAAGTAATCCAAATTTGAACTACAAGTGTTTGATAGTTTGGTCTGAATTTTTTTTAAAAATCATTTTAAGGTACACAACTAGTGGTTATATCTCAGAAACATCGATAGTTTTAGAAAATTTGACCTCTTTCGATGAATAGTCATGGTGGCCATTTTGACCGTTTTTTGAAAAAAATCAAATAAAGTGAAAAAACCCTCAAAAAAAAGATATCCTCTGGCATGGAGTCCTTTTATGTGTACTAGTTGCTATGAAAAATGATAAACTTGATTTTTGACAAATTGTTCAAAAAAATCTTCACAAAAAGGTCTATCATGTATAAACATCTATAAGTTTCAAGCCAAATGACCAAGTTATGACTATTCCCACGGCATAGTTTGTGATAAAGTTCTCATATTCGATAAATAGGTGTATCTTGGTATAGGAAACAATGGTTCCGAAGGGATTTTTCAAATTATTTTTATAAATATCGTTTTTCTTTTTCTAAGTGGCAAAAATGACTTTTTGTGAACCAAGTACAACAAATATGGTGCAAAATGGCACCCATCTAATTTTCACAAAGAGTAATCCGCACTTGATGGATAGTCCAAGTATTAGGATTTTCTTGATTTCTACCTAATTTCGCCTAGTTAAATAAGTGTGCCATTCCTGTAGTGCTGCAGTAGTAACCGGAGGCACCATGTCGTGCGAGGATGTCTGCACACCACTATGTTGCTTTCGCTGTCTCCAGGATCAAATACATATGTACATACATGCATGTATGCATCTCCATGTGCATGTATGTTGAATTCGCCTCGTGCTGGAGGGTTTGATTTGCCTATTTGATGTCCCTCGTGCTGTTGGTGGGTCTACAAAGGCTAGATCACAAATTCTTGTCCCCAGACATGCAGTGTTATCCACTCGAAACCATAGTTTAAAAGACATATCGGTGAGTGAACCGGTCAAGCAGCTGGTTCATCGTGTTTGATAGCAGAAAAAAACCATTATTATTAATTATAATTAAGCTAACTTCAGAACACAAGTATAGTATGCGTGTAAATAGTTAAACATAAGTGGGAACTTATATAATTTTTTAGATAATATCAAATGACGTGTCTTATGGCTATCAATTTCATGATCACCATAAGGATTGTTCATTGAGAGTTCATAAATGGTAACTTATAGATAAGAAAAATTAGCAATATCCTTCCCTATCCCTATGGTTGGTGATCCTACCATGAGTCATGAGTCGCGGAGATATGGCGCCTCCAAAGCTTGTTACTACTATTTATTCTTGCTATTTTTGGTTGTGAACCTAAAGTTCCTGCACCAAATGGTAATACATAAACATACCCAAAGGTTTTGATAGAGCTAGCATAGGCCAAACAGGAGTACCACCTCAAGCTACCGATCAATGCCATAAATCGAACACATCAATAACTAAATCAAAAAATTATAATATTTTAGTTAGAAGCTAAGAGTTGTTTGTTTAATCTAAAATAAAAGAATGTACTCTTATGTCCAAATCCAGTTTGCGTCGACAAAATAAATTAAGATTCAAATGTTAGATGAATAATTGCAAATGTGAGCGGTTATGATTATGTACCGATTCACCATGGGGTTTAATTCGACAATTTGAGCGGTTGCTGGGATCACGCACGCCCACCACTCCACCTATGTAAGGCAGGGCAATGCAAGTGGGGAAGAGAAAACTTTCCCTTTTCTTCTTCCTCTTGCATTCACCGCGTCTATGCCGCCATAGTTGAGTAATTCGAGAATAATCCCATGATGAATTCCAAAATATTAAACATAACGATAACTACTAACATATTAACATTGAACATATTAGATGTATTAACGAACATTAGCAGCAACATACAAATATAAAACATGTAACAACTAAACATATTTAACCAGTATATTGGATCACGTAATACGTACCGATCCATGGTAGAGAAAATAGCCGTAGGTGCAATAGTAACGTTGTTGATGACAACATTGGTGAAGACATGTCGTAGTAGACGGCATTGAAGACGACGACGAACATGACCGTCTAACTTGGACGGTAGATGACCCATGATGAAGAACGCGAGCTAATTAGCCCTTTCCCATTTGCAAGCACCCCACGATCCGAGAGCGATCCGAAATGGCTCGTCAAAGACTTAGTTTTTCTGAACTGCAAAAATAAGCTCGGCTCAAGGCTGGAGCGTCGCACTGCAAGAAGCGAGCGATGGAGGAGGAGGAGTGCGCGAGTGCTCTGCTATTCTCACCCACTTACCCCAAGTGTTAGAACACTCTACCTTATAAGGTGGTGCAACTACCCTCCAATTTTTCATATGGAACTAAATTTTAGCACCCACCTCTTGCCATACACATGGACCATTTGAGATTTCAGAATTTTCTTGTTGGGCTCACCCCTTAAATGGGCCTTCTAACATCATTGTTGCCGCATCTAAAAAAAAATCCAAAAGTACTTATAGTGGGTTTAGGGTCCAATCTTGCAATGACCGGTGCCAACGACATGTGGTGCCCCTCCAATGCGAAGTATGAAGTAGACGAATATTGATCCATTTTTTGTTGTCCTTAGAGCAACTCCAGCCGTCCCCCCGAGAGCCCCCCCAGGACCCCCTTTTTGACGCCGGCGGCCCATTTTTCCCGTAGTCGCCCCCCAGCGCCCCCCAGGCCTCTTTTTTCGCCGGATTTGGCCCAATTTTTATCCGGCGTCCCAGGCCGAACCCAGCGCGCCGGGTTTGGCCTGGGGACGCCGGCGAAAGGGAAAATGGCGCGAAACGGCGTGGAACCGAGGGAAACCGCGTGAAGCTCCGGCGGGCCCGCCCTGTCAGCGGCACAACCGCTTCGTCGTCCTCATCGCCTCGCCTTCCGCGTCGCATTACTGCTCTGCCCGCCGGTCAAGCGAACCGCCGTCGTGTCAAATCGGCCACGCGGCGGAGTTAGGCGCGCCGCAGTTACTGCCCCGCCCTCTCCCCGCCGGTATTTATTTACTGCCCCTCCTCTCACAGCGAGCACACCCCCGCCGAGCACGAACACATCCTCGCCGAGCACGAACACCCAAACCCCTCGCCGGAATGGATCCAGCAAGCAGCGCGGCGGCCAACGGTTTCGGCCGGAACTGGTTGCAGGACCGGGAGGCGCGCCTGCTGCACGAGGCGGGCTACCCATGCCCGCCCGGCATGAGGCTCCCCGGAGCCTGGCGGCTCAGCCAGATGGGGTTCCTGGTCCCCCCCACCCCCACCGGCGATGAGCGGCTGGCGGAGATCTACGCCGCCCGCGAGGGGCTGACGGAGGAGGAGCAGGCGGATCCCGTCTGGGATCCGGAGAACAACGTGACCTGGAACACGTTCTTCTCCGACCGCCGCCAGCGCCAGCTCAACGACTACCCCGGCCCGGCGGCCTACGCGCCCAAACGCAACAACAGCGAGGGCCGGAAGAAATGGTGGGGCATGCCCGGCCGCTCGCTGGCGTACGTCCTCGATTACATCGAGGACGGCAACGAGCCGCGCCTTCAGGGCCCGTCGGCGGCGCGTCAAGGATGGTCGCCGCGGAGGATGTCCTTCTCGTCGTCCTCCTCCTCCGACGCCGCCCGCTCCTCTTCAGACGTCGCCCGCTCGACGCCGTTCGCCCGCGTCAAGGAGGAGCCGGCGGACGAGCCGCCGCGAAGGAGCGGCTCCCGCGGCATCGTCATCAGGGAGCCCGGCGCCGGCACCGGCGGGAGCTCCTCCCGCCTGCTG
The DNA here is from genome assembly GCA_012064385.1 of Puccinellia tenuiflora. Classification (NCBI taxonomy): domain Eukaryota; kingdom Viridiplantae; phylum Streptophyta; class Magnoliopsida; order Poales; family Poaceae; genus Puccinellia; species Puccinellia tenuiflora. The sequence continues at coordinate 2,298,888 of QRDG01000473.1, read as the reverse complement.
ACGCCGAAGGAGGAGCCCGGCACCGGCGGCCGCGCCTTCAAGAAGGCCTTCAAGAAGAAGGCCGTCGTGAAGGAGGAGGCCTACGACGAGGAGGCGGCCGTGCGGGCCGCCATGGCGGCCAGCCTCAACGACATCCCTCCGGCGCCGGTGGACTTCGCGGTGCAATGGTCGGCCCGCGAGCACGAGCGGGAGGAGGAGAAGCGCCAACGGCGCATTGAGGCCGAGGAGAAAGAGCTCATCGCGCGCTACGAGCGCGGCCGCCGTCGTCGGGCGCTCCTCCCGCTTGCTGACGCCGGGCCGGCTTACGTCGTGCTGGACGGCAGCGACAAGGACGGCACCGGCACCGGCACCGGCACCGGCGGGAGCTCCTCCCGCCTGCTGACGCCGAAGGACGAGCCCGGCACCGGCGGCGACGGCGCTGGGTGCAATGCTCCTGCTCCTCCTCCGACCGGTGGCGACTCCGACGACTCCGACGGCGGGGACTACACGCGGTTCTACCGCCACTTCGGCATGTAGACGCCGCGTCGCCGTTTTTTAATTTTTTTCCTGTTTTTTTAATCTTGTTCGAACAAATATCGTTAAGTTTGAAAAAATATCGTTTATGTTTGAACAAATTTCGCGTAAGTTCGTCGAACACATTTTTCTGTATTGATCGGCCTGGGGGCCGCGGCTGGACATCGGCCCGCCCCCAGGCCGTTTTTTTCCGCCGGCGCCCCCAGCATGCCCAAAAAAACACCGGCAATTCGGCCTGGGGGGCCAACGGCTGGAGTTGCTCTTATTATGGGTTTAGGGCCATTTGGTTCATGGTTCAGTCTCGACTTTCTTTCCATATCATCGAAGATACGGCTTGGGAAGCAGTGTATATATGATCTAGAATGAAGATGCGCGGAAACAATTTCAGCAAGTGTGAACGCCCCTACGAATCTACAATCCGTGGAACCGTGTTGTACGGTTTGTAGGACTGGATCTCGGATCTCCTCGTTCGTTCTTTCACAATGAAATGCAGCGCGGTTTGCACTTTTGGTAAAGAGAAGGTTCCGTGAAATTCTCTTCGGTGCTCCTTTTCACATCTACTCCAGCCAGCTTATGACGGTAGACCATAGTGGATTGCCGGAAACAACTTCGAGTGCAGCAACCACACGATGGCGCCGTTCCCAGGAGCCATGCGCAACCTTCCCCCTCTACTCCTGCTGGTCGCCGCAGCTAGCGCCGGCGACCCTGGCTACACTGACTGCCCGAGCGACACCAACTACACGCGCGGCGGCGTCTTCCAGGCCAACCTGGACGCCCTCCTCCACTCCCTGCCGAGAGCCGCCGGCGCGGCGTCCGGATTCGCGACCAACACCACCGGCGCGGCGGCGGCGCCCGACCGGGCGTACGGGCTCGCGCAATGCCGCGCCGACGTCAACGCGTCCGACTGCCTCACGTGCCTCGACGCCTCGGTGCGGGACGTGGCCAGCGTGTGCCCCGGCCAGACAAACGCCATGCTGTTCTACGACCACTGCCTGCTGCGGCACGCCAACGCGAGCTTCTTCGGCGTCGCCGACACGTCGTCGGTGAAGTACTGGTGGAATCCGCAGAACGCGTCGCAGCCGGAGCGCTTCATGTCGCTGCTGGGCCCGCTGATGAGCAACCTCACCGAGAGGGCGGCGTACGCGTCCCCGCGGATGTTCGCGGTCGGCACGGCAGACGTCACGTCCTTCGAGAGGATCTACGCCATGGCGCAGTGCACGCGCGACCTCGACGACGATGCCTGCAACAGCTGCCTCGTCACTGCCGTCTCGAGGATCCCGACCTGCTGTGATGGGAAGCGGGGTGGCCGGGTCATCTTCCGGACCTGCTCCATCCAGTTCGAGGTCTACCCTTTCTTCAACTCCCAGGCCGCTGAGGCGGCCATGTCGCCGCCGCCGCCGCCGCCCCCACCCCCGTCCACGCCAGCAAGCGGCGGAGCCGGACTGAATGGTAGGGCCGACCACTCCACGCCCAGAGCAGGAAGCAACGGTGGTGAGTCAAGGTCTTCTTTCTGGGTCAACTTTCGTTCACGCGCTAGTTTTTTTTTTTTTTTACAACACGCGCTAGCTTGTAGTACTTGTAGTAGAAATGATGTTGACACCAGTGGGTCAATGTTTTGGATCTTCAATATGGACAAGACCTAGAGATTAAACTAGTGTACCTGAATGTTTCAGACAACGACTGGGCTAGCTGAAGACTAATGGCTTGTTTGGTTCAAACGAACAAGTGGAGGAATAGTGTAGAACTAGAATTTTTTCGTTCAAATAAGCAGCAAAGGAAATACGCAGGAAATTTCTTTGATCTCACCTTGAAAGGAAAAATGTCGGAATTTTACAATCTATTCGTAACGAGAGCAAGTTCTGTAGTGGCATAATAACGGAGGACTTTTACGGTACCCAGAGATTAACTGAAGCCGTCCATTTTGACCGATCCAATGGTTTATGTGGGTATGGCACTCCACATTGAGCCAACGGAGTACTAACTCCAAAACTTAGCCGAACTGACGGAGTACCTCTATCTGAGGGGTACTTTGGTCTTATCTATATCTCGGTTTTGTGTTTTCTGAGGACGGAGGAGCGCTCACGGCGGCGCGGGAGCACGGGCCCGGCTCCCTTGGGCGTCGAGATCGAGATTTGGAGGGCTCCTCTGGCCGACGCTCGCCATGGCAGCCGGCCGCCCATGGCGCGTCCTCTACCTGCTGCTCCTCCTCTAGCCAGCCCGGCGGCCCCGCCGCTCCGCCTCCACCAGCTCTCCGGCTGCCAGTCCGGGCATGGTCGACCTGCGTGCGGCAAGGAGCCTAACTCCCACTGATTGACTCGCACGCGCGGCAAGGAGAGGGCCACCTCAGACCGGCCGCCGGCTGTGTGCAACAGCACGCCGAAGGATGCGACGGATGTTGGCAGCTTCCTCGATGGGCCGGCAGGACTTTCTGTCTGACATGATCAACGAAAACAACAAGAATACCTTCAACCACTGCAACTATCAAATCAGTGCATTGATTGAAACATCGAGACATTGATTTCATGAACATATACACGCCCCTTCCAGTATGTCAGTGTTAGGAGTTCAGAGATTGGAGATGCATGAAAAGTCTGAACTGCCTTCCATAATTTACGGCCAGATTGATCATGTACTCCATCGCATGGTTTTAGAGTACCAGGGTACCGTACGCACTAATTATAGTTCCTGAAGTGATTTGTCTTTGATTTCACCATGTTTATTAGTAATTATACGTAATTCTTTTACTTTTCAATCCTCCTTTTGCGCCTTAATCCCTACCGTTTTCTGTGTGTTTTCCTATTATTTGGTTTTCAGAAGTGTCATGCCAACTAAATAGAGTTTAAATAAAACTTTTTTTTTCTGTACTGACAATGACCAACGCCTCAATTCCTGTTGGTCATGGCGCAGTCAAGACAGCGCTTGCCGCCTCAATTCCTGTTGCTGCTGTGATGATGGCCATTGCGTTCTACCTCTGTAAAAGGTTCAAGAAACCACACAAGCATGTTCCGATTGCAAGCGCCGGTAACTTGATGCTCCTCTTTGCTTCATGTCTGAAAGGATCCGTTATTATGATACGAGTTTAATTCTCTTATACTGTATATTTTTCTTGTGAAGATGGACAGGACATGGCAAGTTCAGAGTATGTCCTCTATGATTTGAGCACTCTACGAGCTGCCACGGACAATTTCTCGGAGGACAATAAGCTGGGAGAAGGCGGATTTGGCCCAGTGTACAAAGTAACCAATGGATTGAAATTAATTTGGGTATTCTGAAAATTATAAAGCATTCTGAGGATTAATTCGTAGCTATCTTCTCCAGGGCACAATGCAGGATGGACAGGAGATTGCAGTGAAGAGGCTGTCCGAAACCTCACAGCAAGGGCATTTGGAGATGAAGAACGAGGTCGTGTTGCTTGCAAAGCTCCATCACAAGAATCTGGTGCGCTTGCTAGGTTGCTGCATCGAGGAGAGGGAGAAGCTCCTTGTTTACGAGTTCCTCTATAACAAAAGCCTCGACAAAATTCTATTCCGTATGTTGTATAATCTACTACCTTATAATTCCACGTATACGTATACACAGGGCATTAGCAGCAGTATCGAGCTATTTTCGAGTATCGATTTTCGAGTATCGAGCTGATAACAAATTACCATGCAGATCCTTCGAGGCAGCAAGAACTAAGCTGGGAAAACAGATACAAGATCATACGAGGGATCGGCCGAGGTCTTGTTTATCTTCATGAAGACTCGAGATTGACGATCATCCATCGGGACCTCAAGGCGAGCAACATCTTGTTAGACCCTGACATGAACCCTAAGATCTCCGATTTCGGCCTCGCGAAGCTATTCGCCCTAGATGTTAGCGTAGGGAACACAAGCCGCATTGCCGGAACACAGTAAGTCTTTTTTTTGTCGCCTCCACATTTTTTGTCCACTTACACATAGCTTAATATCTCTCTTCTCTGAATCCAGTGGATACATGGCGCCGGAATACGCCCTGCATGGCATCTTCTCGGCCAAGTCAGACGTGTTCAGCTACGGCGTCCTTGTTCTGGAGATCGTGACGGGCCGCCGCAACGCTTACAGCCAACACTCTGAAGATCTTATATCCTCTGTACGTAAGCTCTCGTTTTCGTCCAGTTTCAGACACTCTACGGCTACATACATCTGGACTGACACTCTTCAGCAATTGTGCAGATTTGGAGGCATTGGAGACGTGGGAGCGTGTCGCAGTTGCTCGACTGCTGCTCGGCTGACGGGCTCCGGCCGCAGGAGATGCTTCGGTGCATCCACGTAGGGCTGCTCTGCGTCCAGGAAGATCCGCAGCTTCGGCCCGGCATGGAGGCGGTCGTCGTCATGCTCAACAGCCGCTCGATTACGCTCCCGGCGCCAACGACGCCGGCCTATATTTCTCCGAGCCGCGTGGCAGATGCGACTGCGTTAGGGAGGAGCAAGAGACACGAGGCTCCAGCTGAGTTAGATCATCGGCCGTCGATAGATGATGCTTCCATTTCAGTTTTGGAGCCACGCTGAGTCGCTGATGGCTACCAAGGGCGGAGCCAGAATTTGGCTTACATCAATATATACATATATTAGGGATATAGTCTTAACTTTTGCACAGATAAGCAAACCGACATTTATGTTTCTCGGCAAAGAGGTTAAAACCCTGGCCTGTGTATAAATTTGATGCACACAGCCATTATAAGCAAACCGACATATGTTTAACAACAAAAGAAATCTATTTTTTCAAAGTTTAAATGTAGTACTACTCTTTACAACGATTTCTGATCAAAATTTGGCACTAGAGATTCAAGATTGATGCAATTGGCGTGAAAAAGTAATATGTTACTCTCTGCTTTTCAGTTAGCGAATTACAGATAAACTGGTAGATTAGATCTGCAGTACGTGTGTACCTTAGACAAATAACCTGACGGTGAGTCGACTGGGGATAGATGTGCAGCAATCGGGCAACAGTATGAGCGGCGGCGGACCGGCGTACTCGCGGCCTCATGGCTGCCTAGACAAGCTGCTAATCACTCTTGCCGCCAGTCAAGTACATGTCTGGCGGCTTGTGAACGGCATGACCATTTGTATCGCCTGCCGCCGCCCACTACTGTCTACTGATGAGATCGATCCAGGCAAGTAGGGAACTAGGGATATGATCAATCTTCCACGATCAGTGCCTATTGCCTAATCAGTACATGGGCTGCGTCTCTTGCGCTTTGGGCTAGTTACATGGATTACTATGGGCTTCATAGATTAAATACTAATCGAGTAATCGGGAAATTATGTAGTACACCATTAGCACCAGTACTATGTCATGGTACTTGATTTTTTTTTTAGAAAAGGGGAATAGAACCCAGGCTCTGCATCAATTAATTTACACATCTATATTGATTAATAAATTTCGCTTTTTAAAAGTTATTAATAATTTTACAATTCTTCGGAGTTACAATTATGGATCACATAAACTCGATATATGGATTAACCATCTGAAAAACGCAAGCATAGATAACTAAACATCAGTAGTCTACTAGCATGCCGCCAACCAGCTTGGCTGAAGTTATTTTTAGCGAATATCATCAATCGCTTGCATGCAGGATCCTGCTGATTTGACGGGAGGAATTAAGCCATTAGCATGATCCAACTGGTGTCCATATGAAACCCTTCGAAAATTCAAAAATCTCTTCTTCTTAAAAATAAAATCATGTGTGCAATTTCATATCCACCAACATAAAGTGGAAACCTCTATGCAGATTCCAGTTTTAGTTTTCTTTCTCAATTTTATTCAACCAATTTTCAAACTTATTCATAATATTGGATTGTTCAGGTAAATTAAACGTAAACTGAAACAATGCCGCAAATCAATTTACCACAATGTCATGAATCAAATGCCCGATGTCTCCTCCAAGTCGCAAAAACAACATTTGTTACACCCATGCTCCATCACTTAGCCAAATTATCCTTGGTGAGTAAAACTTTGTTATGAAGGAACCATATAAATTTTTTATTTGCAGCAGGATTTTTTATTTCTATGGATATGTCGTATGCCTGTTCATGAGGTCGGTATATATAGACTTGACCTAAAAAAACCTATAGTGAGTCAGCTTCCCAACAAAACTATCTGGCTCATCCGATAAGTATACCATCATCAAACATTGTCGTAAGTGCAGCTATGTGTCCCACTTATTACCACATAAGGCACGCCTAAGCCCAATGTTCAGTGACACCTGGATAAAACATGAGAAACAAAAACGTTTTTTTGTTCATGATGTTATATAGAGATTGGCACTGTTGGGATAGAGGCATAAACAAACACCCTTCCCAATCCTTATAGTCTCGTCGTTTCCAATTTTGAAGAAACCCCTATTAAATAACTCATCTTTAACGCATAAGGTCTTTCCAAGAAAGATAATCAGTCGGTTGTTGCGTGCATCAAAGCAAGCGTCTTACTTTGAAGTTATTTGTTGTGTAACAGCTCTTACCACACACCTTCTTCACAAAGTAATTTAAACATCCATTTGCCAAGTGAACACTTATTCATAAGTTCGAGAACCTCTATACCCAACCCACCCCTGTCTTTTGGTTTGCACACAATATTCCACTTTGTCAACGGATATTTACGTTTATTATCATCACTTTGGCAGAAAAATCTTGACATGTAAACTCCAGATGCTTATGTACCCCTTTGAGTATTTTAGGAAATATACCATTAACATTGGTAGATTCGTAAGAATGGAATTAATAAGAACAAGTCGATCGCCATACGAGAGTAACTTGCTCTTCCAGCACCCAATCCTACCTTCGAAGAGTTGAACTGGATGCCATTGTGAATTATGACATGATTTTCCGTAATGAATAGGAACCCAAGATACCTAAGGACATGGAACCAGATTCACAATTTTTTTTTGCTTATATTGTTGCTTCTCTACCATTGCCTTTCAAAACAGTAAAATTCACTGTTGTGAAATTTGATCTATAGATCAGATAATTGTTCAAATATGTATAAAATAAGTTTCATATTAACGGTCCAAATCATGATCCATAAATAAAATAGTGTCATCAACATATTGCAAATGGAAACGCCCTCTCAACTAAATGTGTTTGAGGCGACCAACTTGTTCATCCTCCTTTGCACATTCAATAAGTATTTACAACATATCTATGACAATGCTGAAAAGTATTGGAGACAATTGATCCCTCTGTCTCAAACCTTTTCGAGTTTGAAAATAGTGTTCAATATTGTTTGTTCCACACTCCCACTCTGAACAAACTGCGTAATCCATTCACACCACTTTGGTGCAAATCACTTCATACACAAAGCTTGCTGAAAGAACGGCCGTTTCACTTTATCATCTGTCTTTTTGAAAATACCTTGTCCATCTTCTTCCTGTGAACCTCATGGATGGTCTCCTGTAGGACGATAACACTGTTGGAAATATGCCCTAGAGGCATTATTATTATTATTATATTATTATATTATTATTATTATTATTATTATTATTATTATTATTATTATTATTATATTTCAATGCTCATGATAAATATTTATACTCCATGCTAGAATTGTATTGACAGGAAACTTATTACATGTGTGGTTTCATAAATAAAACCGTGTCCCAACTTATTACATATGTTTATACTCCATACTAGATTAGCTCGTTGATTAATAATATTTATTATTTTCTAACCATGGACATGAGTTGTCAATTAATAACGGGATCATGTGATTAGTAGAATGACGTGATGGACAGACCCAATCAAGCATTCCAATTTGATCGTGTCACTAAGTTTAAATTGTCGTAGCTTTAATTGTCAAATATCTTACTGCTCAGATCATGAAATTATGTTACTCCCTAGTACCGAAAGAATACTTTGAGGGCATCAACCGTCACTTCGTAACTAGGTGATTACAAATGTGTGTATCAGGTATATCAGAAAGTACTTGTTGAGTTGCTGGATTATATACCATCTACTCCTCCCTCTCGCTTGATGGTTCAAGAAGGAGGAGTCGTCACCGAGCTGTACGTGTGCACATCTTGGAGGCACCGCCCATTGCGGTGTTGATCTGATTGGATCGCTGACAGAGCTTCATCAACAACTTCATCAAGCTGCGTTGTGATGGACGTCCAACACTCTTGTTCTTCGAGCATCTCCTACATTGGATTTTGTTTTTTTAGATTGGATCTAGAGTTTCGTTTGCATCTCGTAGATTTTTTTTTGTTTTCTATGCAACCATTCCTATTAAACACCCTCTAGGGATGTCATCCTGGCATAAAATTATGATTTTTTATTATGAAAATTCATCTCCTATGTAGGTTATCTTCTAGTGTAGGTACCGGCTCCATTCGTGGCATGATCTTTAATTAGAGAAAGGAGCACCTCGAGGTGTTTTTTGGCGATTGGTACATGTTTAATTTTAAGTATGTGCCCAAATATGTCTTTATCCGCACATGAATGACAATATACTCTTCTTACCGGTTCTCCACCACCTGAGGCATTTTTCTAGTCTTGCATGACAATGCCTTGTGACTTTATTTTATTTTGTTTGCTTTCAATTCGGCTATGTGCATCGTGAATATGGGTGTAAATCATTATGATCATATCACCTTGGTACGAGCTTAATAGAAAGCAGAAAAAAAATCTGTTGTGTGTGTGTGTGTGTCGGGTGGAGGGGGGGTGGGACTGAGATCCAGTGACATGCACCTTTTGCATGTCACACGGTGACATGCGGACTAAATTCAAATTTAAACATTGCGAAAAAATCTAAAAAAAATCATGCATGTTCACAGCACATATTTGCATGACCCCATAAAATTTCAGCTCAAAATTCGAAATATACATCGAAAAACAAAAAGAGAAACTCAGATGTGAATAGTCTACAGATTTCTCTTTTTGAATTCGGGAACTATTCACATCTGAGTTTCTCTTTTTGTTTCTCGATGTATATTTCGAATTTTGAGCTGAAATTTTATGGGGTCACGCAAATATGTGCTGTGAACATGCATGATTTTTTTCAGATTTTTTCGCAATGTTTAAATTTGAATTTAACCCGCATGTCACCGTGTGACATGCAAAAGGTGCATGTCACTGGATCTCAGTCCGGGGGGGTGGGGATGCTAAGGCCTCCTTTTATTCACATGGTAGGAACAATAAAGGAATGGAGATTGTATACGATTAACTTTCCCTTTTCAGTGAAATCTCATGGTCATAGGAAGAAGGCGCTGCACTTTTCCATGAGGTCCGAGCTCATGCTAGTTTTCCCGTGAAAATACACTATGGAGTTGCTACGGGAATAGTTTTTATAGTTACAATCCTGTGAATTAAATATCTTTGGAAGTACAAATTCCACAAGATTCAAATCCTACGAAATTAATTGGAAAATCCTGTGAATCAAAGGAGGCATAAAACGACAGGAAGCACATGTGTGTATTTCAAGATGTGACCTAGCGTGCCCAGGTCCTCAAGGCAACTACAGAATATACAGACGACGAAACAAAAGTAGACACATAGAGGAGACATCAAATGTTGATTACAAGATTAGTTAGGTGCACCTGTGATCTGTCACGGCCAACAATGAACTAGTACATAGAATCTTTGGGACATAATTGGTTTCAGGGTGCAAGTGGGCGCTCCGTGCTCGTCTGGACAGGCTGCAACTGCAACTAAGCCCACTGACAGTGACCGAGCCACTAAATTAAACCGGCAGATAGATCCAGAGAACCCTGTCGACTGGAAAAGATTCGCATTCTACACACGGCCGGACTTCTGAATCTTTTATATAGAGAGAGAAATAAAATGTGGAGCGACCAGTCCACAGTCGACACATGCAAGCACTAAACCGGCAGATGCAGAGACCCATGATCTTTTCAGCTGGCTGACTTGTATTCTAGCAAAGCGGGGATAGACGATGTTGTTTTCGTAGTAGGTTTCTGAAGCTCGCCGGTCCTGCCCCGGTTTTGGTTTTGGTTTTGGCTGCCGTTTCGTTGACCAAAAACCCCTTGATCACGCCACTACGTTTTCCATATACCACACGGGGCAGTATTCTTAAACCGGAGGAGTCGACGCTGCGGAGTCGGCCACCTTCTCCAAGAAAAATAAAATCCTTCTTATTGCCCCACTTGCACGCCAAGCTAAATCTTGATTACTCGTTTCAAAAAAAAAAAAATCTTGATTACTCGACGATTCATGATCTCGTACCAGTATATATACAGGGCTCGCCTCACCTTCCTTCCTCACCAACGTTCAATCGACGTACTGCGAAGTAGAAACAGCAGCAAATTCGATCTTTCTCTTTGTAGTTCTTGCGTAGTCCAGCGATCTACGGTAATGGCGACCGCCGGGAAGGTGATCAAGTGCAAAGGTTCGTTCTTGAAACAAATATCCCGCTAGCTGAAATTTTGATAGGTGTCTGACAGAGCAGAGTGCTAAATGGTTTGGTTCTTGCGTCGGGTGGCTGCAGCGGCGGTGGCATGGGAGGCCGGGAAGCCGCTGTCGATCGAGGAGGTGGAGGTGGCGCCGCCGCAGGCCATGGAGGTCCGCGTCAAGATCCTCTACACCGCTCTCTGCCACACCGACGTCTACTTCTGGGAAGCCAAGGTAGGTATCCACAGTTGCATACTCCTAGTTAGTCTTGTGTTGCTCAATCGGATAATGGTGACCCAGCCAGGAAAAGATATATATGAGCTGCTAATTAACTTGGTGATTTCTATTTGGATTTCTGCAGGGGCAAACTCCAGTTTTCCCTAGGATCTTAGGCCATGAAGCAGGAGGGTACGCACCACACTGCCCCACTGTCTCTTATCTTATTCTGTTTCAGTTTTGTTGCATGGTGGAATCCTTGATACTTAAATTTATAGTTTATTCACTTCTAATTATAGTCATCCTGAGTCCTGATTAGTCAGTGGTATTAGATGCATAACTATATGCGGCAACGGCAAGTGTCAATATTTTAGTGCCATGGGATAGAATCTTGGGTCGACAACGTCATCCATCACACAAGCTCACCTAAAAGTGCTTTGTTGAATAGTTTAGTTTTTCTTCTAATTAATATGTCCATGCTCTGTTTGTTCCCGTTCTTTAAAGTAGAAGTTCCGTTAGAAAAAATCTTTAGCGTCACAAGGACTATATTGTTCTTTTCTTGACGTATTTCGAGTGACTAATCTCCTTGGCAGTTGTCAATTGTATACATCTGGACTCTTTTCTGCATTTCAATGCTTTTAATTATTTAACTCTTTCCCCAATTTACTTCTTCCTTGCAGCATTGTTGAGAGTGTGGGAGAGGGCGTGACGGAGCTGGTACCCGGTGACCATGTCCTCCCGGTCTTCACTGGTGAGTGCAAAGAGTGTGCCCACTGCAAGTCAGAGGAGAGCAACCTGTGTGACCTCCTGAGGATCAATGTGGATCGTGGTGTGATGATCGGCGATGGACAGCCACGCTTCACTATCAACGGGCAACCGATCTTCCACTTCGTGGGTACCTCCACCTTCAGTGAGTACACCGTGATCCATGTCGGGTGCCTCGCGAAGATCAACAAAGAGGCGCCCCTGGACAAAGTTTGTGTCCTCAGCTGTGGTATCTCAACTGGTAAGAGATAGCTCCTCATGCCATTGTTTTCAAAGTAATCAGCATGCTTAAGTTAGGTACTGAAATGTCCTTTTTCTTCAGGACTCGGTGCGACCCTAAATGTCGCTAAACCAAAGAAGGGTTCAACGGTGGCAATTTTTGGGCTTGGAGGTGTTGGCCTTGCTGTAAGTGACACTCTATGTTTGGCGTCTTGCACAAACTTTATTTTTTGCAGCATTATGAGAATTGTGTAACCATGACTAATTTTTATGTGTTCTTTTCATATGATCAGGCCATGGAAGGGGCCAAGATGGCTGGGGCATCAAGGATCATTGGTGTGGACTTTAACCCTGCAAAACATGAACAAGGTACAATTTTGTCCTATGGAAACACAACGACATCATAGTAAATGTTTTTGGACAGCACACCGAACAAGCAAGCCTAACAACGTGTCCATCATTTTTCAGCTAAGAAATTTGGGTGCACTGACTTTGTAAACCCAAAAGATCACACCAAGCCCGTGCAAGAGGTTTGTTTTCTACCCTCTGTATGCCTTTAGCCATTTGTTAGTGTCATACACAACCATGTACCAAACAAACTCATCGTTCAATGATGATCTCCAGGTGCTTGTGGAGATGACCAATGGTGGAGTCGACCGTGCTGTCGAGTGTACTGGCAACATCAACGCCATGATCTCCGCCTTCGAATGTGTTCACGATGTAATATACTGCTAAATACACAAACATATAGTCCGTACTCCTATGATCATTGTGAACAATACCTATTCTGCTTTAGACTGAATCCTGAAATTTCCTGGATTGCAGGGGTGGGGCGTGGCCGTGCTGGTGGGCGTCCCCCACAAGGAGGACGTGTTCAAGACCCACCCGATGAACTTCCTCAACGAGAGGACCCTGAAAGGCACCTTCTTCGGAAACTACAAGCCTCGCACCGACCTCCCTGAACTGGTGGAGATGTACATGAGGAAGGAGCTGGATGTGGAGAAGTTCATCACGCACAGCGTGCCGTTCTCGCAGATCAATACGGCGTTCGACCTCATGCTCAAGGGCGAAGGACTGCGATGCGTCATGAGGATGGGCGAGTAGATGACCTCTTCCTCGTTATAGGTCTCGATCGGTGCTTTAGGATCTGCTGCTTGAGAAACATAAGCAAGAATAATTAAGTTTTTTTTTTCCTTTTGAGACATAATGTACTAGCGGATCTGTACAAACAACGAACAACTCTATGCTTTGTGTTCACGCTACCATTTGGCCATTATTTTCAGTGTATCGCATCAGGATTGCGATGTGTCATGAGGATGGGCGAGTAGATGACCTCTTCCTTGTTATATCCCTCGGTGGTTTAGGTTCTTCTGCTTGAGAAACATAAGCAAGAATAAATAGTTTTTTTTTTCTTTGAGACATAATGTACTAGCTACTCACGAGATGCACGTGTGTATACAAAGAACGAAAAGCTCTATGTTTTGTGTTCACGCTACGATTTGGCCATTATTTTCAGTGTATCACGCCTTGTCAACAGCTTCTAGGAAGTGTGTACATGACAATTTAGCACAATTCAACAGTTTTCTACTGTTAATATCGACGTCTTCCCCTGCATTTTTCAAATGAGTTCTCCTATGTTTTGTTCAGTTTTTTGCATTTTGCAGAAAGCCATACATTATTTCATCAATACAGTTGTGAAGTTTTCGGTTTATCGTGGAAAGGGGGTTTTGGTAGGCTCAAATCGAGTTACATTCTTTCTAAAGAGGGGTAGGTTCAGGGCTTAGTTGTTTTTCTAAAGGGCAATATTCAAAAATCAAGCTGATACCAGCACGCCGGGTTCATATAACAACATAATGTCTACAGTGCACACACAATCAAACTATTAAAAGAAAAAACTTGACACCAAAATAAATCGCATTCCATTTTGCCAAAACCGTAAAAACATACTCATCACATATTATAATGGGTCTGTTATTGGCACAAAGGCACCATGTACCATAATAAACAATAGGGCCGAATGAGTTTTGAAAATTATAGTATAAAAATGTCAAAAGGAGAAAAAATTGCGATGCATTGCACACCGTTTCTACCAAAAAAGGTGTGGCATGTAAGCGGCAATCACACAAGAGTTTTCAAAAAACAAATGTTTGGATGTAGAATGCAATCACACACGTCTTAAAAAAATTATCTGTGGGGATGCAACATAAAATACATCATAATAGGTTCATTTTCTAGCAAAATGGTTCCTCTTATCAAATAATAATGTCAAAAAGAAGCAAGCCTATCTCACTTTGTTAGGGAAGTGGATGTAGAATCCAGTCAGCCAGGTTTCAACTCCTCACGGATACTGATTTGGGTTCTTACTATTTTTAAAAATGATGTAGGGGCTTCCTCGACCGCATTCCTTACCAAACAATAATGCCAAATAATTTTCAAATTAGTTTTAAAATTATTATTTATCATTTTCAAAGTACCAAAATGGTTTATTTTGTGTGGAGCCAGTGCAAAGATATGATATAAAATGGCACCACTCTAATTTTAGAAAAAGTAGGCCATATTTTATGTATAATTCCCAAAATTATTATTTTCTCGCTTTCCAGCTATTTTGGCCCATTTAAATGATTTTATTTCATTTTCCCGAAAGTAAATCAAATTTGAATTGTGTGATTTTTTTCTTCTCTAAATTGCAAAACAAAGATGTATTAAATTAGTGAATCATAGAACCAATGAGTGTTTTAAAATTCGACCCCTTTCTATGAATAGACGTGGTGGCCATTTTGACTGTGTTTTGAAAAAACTCAAAGAAAATGAAGAAAACTTCCAAAAATGCAATCATTTCTCGACGAGTCCTTTCATGTCTACTAGTTGCCAACAAAAATACTAAATTTGGAATATAAAAACTTTGGGGGATAGATCTTCACAAATATTACTATTATGTATGTACATTCACGAGTTTCAAGCGAATTGACCAAGTTGATGGCCATATCCATGGCATAGTTCATGATAATGTGACCATATTTGGAACATATGTATATCTTGGCATGGTAAACAATAGTGTCAAAGTAAATTTCAAAATTATTTATAATAATATCATTTTCCATTTTCAAAGTATCTAAAATAGAATTTTTTTGTAAAGCAAGTATAAAGAATATTGTGCAAAATGGTGCAAATCCAATTTTCCTGCAAAGTAGACCATATTTGGAATATAGGTATATCTTTCCATGGCAAACAATAGTGTCAAAGTGAATTATTAAATTATTTATAATATAATATCATTTTCCATTTTCTAAGCTTCAAAAATAGAATTTTTGTGAAGCAAGTATAAGGAATATTGTGAAAATGGTGCAAATTCAATTTTGACGCAAAGTAGACCATATTTGATGGACGGTTCCAAAAACATAATGACTTTCTCGTTTTGCTAGATACTTTTGGCCATTTAAACGACTTCATAACTATTTCTCGGATGTATATCAGTTTTAAACTAGAACTTTGTGATAGTTTCATCCTATGAATTTTCAAAAACCATTTTAAGATACACAAGTAGTGATTATACCAGAGAACTACCAAGAGTTTTGCAATATTCGACCCCTTTCTATGTACAGCCATGTCGGCCATTCTGACTCTGTTTCTAAAAACTCAAAGAAAATGAAGAATAATTCAAAAACGGCACTCCTTCCTCGTGGGGTCCTTTTGTGTGTACTAGTTTCTAGTAAACTACAAAACTTGGAATATGACAACTTTGATAAACAATCTTCACGAAAAACAACTATCATGTATGAACATTCGTGGGCGTAAAGACGAATGACTAAGGTGATGGACATATTCATTGCATAGTTCATGATAATGTGCCTATATTTGGAAAATAGGTGTATCTTGCCATGGCAAAAATAGTGTCAAAGTGATTTAGCTGTATGATGGAGGAGAACAGCTCTGTCAGTGAACACGTGCTCAAAATGTCTGGGTACGGTGATCGTCTGGCACAGCTGGGTGTTGTGATTCCCAATGAGTTGGGGATTGACCGCGTTCTCCAGTCACTTCCACCTAGCTACAAAGGCTTCGTGATGAACTATAATATGCAAGGGATGGAGAAAACTCTTCCTGAGCTCTTCGCGATGTTAAAGACCGCGGAGGTGGAAATCAAGAAGGAGCATCAAGTGTTGATGGTCAATAAGACCACCAGTTTCAAGAAAAGGGGCAAGAGAGACAACTTCAAGAAGGGCGGCAAGCAAGCTGCCGCGCCTGCGAGGAAGTCAAGGAAGGGCCCTAAGTCTGATACTGAGTGCTTCTACTGCAAGGGAACTGGACACTGGAAGCGGAACTGCCCCAAGTATCTGGCGGACAAGAAGGCTGGCACCGTCAAACAAGGTATATGTGATATACATGTTATTGATGTGTATTTAACAAGTGCTCGTAGTAGCACCTGGGTATTTGATACTGGTTCGGTTGCTAATATATGTAACTCGAAACAGGAGCTGCGGAATAGACGATGCTTGGCGAGGGACGAGGTGACGATGCGCGTCGGAAATGGATCAAAAGTTGAAGTCATTGCTGTCGGCACACTCCCTCTACGTCTACCTTCGGGATGAGTTTTAAACCTTAATAATTGTTATTTGGTGCCTGCGTTAAGCATGAACATTGTATCTGGATCTTGTTTATTACGAGACGGTTATTCATTTAAGTCTGAAAACTTTGGTGTTTCGATTTACATGGATAATATCTTTTATGGCCATGCACCTGAGAGGAATGGTTTATTTCTGTTGAATCTCGATAGTAGTGATACACATGTTCATAACATTGATGCCAAAAGATGTAAACTGAATGATGATAATACCACATATTTGTGGCACTGCCGTTTGGGTCACATTGGTGTAAAGCGCATGAAGAAACTCCATTCTGATGAACTTTTGGATTCACTTGATTTTGAATCATTTGAAACTTGCGAACCATGCCTCATGGGCAAGATGACCCGAACACCCTTCTCCGACACGATGGAGAGAGCAACAGATTTGTTAGAAATCATACATACTGATATGTGCGGTCCAATGAGTGTTGCAGCGCGGTGGATATCGTAATTTCTTGATCTTCACAGATGATTTAAATAGATACCATATCGCCTAGAGAGGAGGGCTATTTACCGGCGGAGGAGTGGCGGAGTGGTACACCCAGAGCCTCTCTCTAGGTTTTCTATGAATAACGTGGTATATATTTTTTAAAATACTCGTATTCTACAGACTTCTGAATCTTTCCCGAGAAAATAAAATAGAAAACCGACCAATCTAGCACCCATGCACTAAACCGGCAGATGCAGAGTATATTCTTCTGGCAAGGCGACGCCCGTTGCAAAACGTGGAGACAGGGGATGTTGCCGCTAGCTGTTGTTTTTCATAGTCAGTTTTAGTGGTCAGTCCGAAGCCTGCCCCGGTTTTGGTCTCCAAGTCAACTCTTTCTGTGTCTTGCCGCGAGTTTTGCAATCCATTTTCTTATTTTCGCTGCCGTTGACCTATAGCCCCTTGATCACGTCACTACGTTTTCAATCAATATCTGAAACCGGCGGAGACACAAGCGGACAGAGCAGCGGACGAACAGAAGCAGCAGCTGAGGCGGCATCCCCTGTTTCGGCTACCTTCTCCAAGAAAAAAAAATCCCTTTCTATTCCCCAAGCTAACCTTAATAACTTGATAATTCATCCAGCATCAGTATATATACAGGGCTCGCCTCGCCTTTCTTCCTCACCAACGTTTAATCAACGTACTGCAAAGTAGACACAGCAACAAGGATCGATCTTTGTCTTTGAGTTCTTGCAGCTAGCTAGCGACCGAAAGCAATGGCGACCGCCGGGAAGGTGATCAAGTGCAGAGGTTAGTTCTTGAAATACTAGTAGCTAGTTACATATGCTTGATTGGTGTGCGAAGGAACTCTGGAAGAATTGTTGGGAGTAACGGAGGGCTAACTGGTTTTGTTCGT
Source organism: Puccinellia tenuiflora (assembly GCA_012064385.1). Lineage (NCBI taxonomy): Eukaryota > Viridiplantae > Streptophyta > Magnoliopsida > Poales > Poaceae > Puccinellia > Puccinellia tenuiflora. Next base: position 2,280,850 of record QRDG01000473.1, on the reverse strand, counting down.
GGGTGACTGCAGCGGCGGTGGCATGGGAGGCCGGGAAGCCGCTGTCGATCGAGGAGGTGGAAGTGGCGCCGCCGCAGGCCATGGAAGTGCGTGTCAAGATACTCTATACCGCCCTCTGCCATACTGACGTCTACTTCTGGGAGGCCAAGGTATCCATAATTGTTTGTTATCTCATACTAGTTTCGTGGTTTTCAATCGGGTAACGGGAGGCCAAGGATCAGCGGCTAATTAAAATGGTGATGTTCTGCTTGGATTTCTGCAGGGGCAAACTCCTGTTTTCCCTAGGATCTTAGGCCATGAAGCTGGAGGGTACGCATCACACTTCTGCCTCTCTGTCTCTATCTTATTCTGTTACAGTGTTGCTTTGTGGAATCTTGACTCCTAAATTCTAGTTTATTCATGCTCGCTTGTAGTTATAGTCATCCTAAGTCCTGATTTGTCACTAGTATTGGATTGATAACAATATACAGCAAGTGTCCAAATTTTAGTGCCATGGGATAGAACACAAGCTCACATAAAGTGCTTGGTGGAACAGTATGGTATATCTCCTAATTACTTCTGTACACATTATTATTAAATCAGATAACTGAATATATTAATAATTTTGTGATCTATTTGGGTTCACTAATTTCCTTGACAAGTGTCTCTTTTCTGCACTTCAATGAATATTATGTTTGATCTTCATAGTTTATCTGTTATAAAAACCGTTTCCCAAAATTACTTCCTCCTCACAGGATTGTCGAGAGCGTCGGAGAGGGTGTGACTGAGCTTGTCCCAGGTGATCATGTCCTCCCGGTGTTCACTGGTGAGTGCAAGGAGTGTGCCCATTGCAAGTCGGAGGAGAGCAACCTGTGTGACCTCCTCAGGATCAATGTTGATCGTGGTGTGATGATCGGTGACGGACAGTCCCGCTTTACGATCAATGGGAAACCGATCTTCCACTTCGTCGGTACCTCCACCTTCAGTGAGTACACCGTGATCCATGTCGGGTGCCTTGCGAAGATCAACCCAGAGGCGCCCCTTGACAAAGTTTGTGTTCTCAGCTGCGGTATCTCAACTGGTAAGATATGGCTCCTAATACTAGTATTCCCAAATAAAACAATAAGTTTGGGATGCCTCGTTTAGTTGATGAAATGTCATTTTTCTTCAGGACTTGGTGCCACGCTAAATGTCGCGAAACCGAAGAAGGGTTCAACGGTGGCAATATTCGGTCTTGGAGCTGTAGGCCTTGCTGTAAGTGACACTATATGATCAATATCTTCCACAATATATTATTGCAGGTTGCTGACATTATATTTTAACTAAGACTAATTGATATATTTTTGTTCGAAATGATCAGGCCATGGAAGGGGCCAAGATGGCTGGGGCATCAAGGATCATTGGTGTGGACTTGAACCCTGCTAAATACGAGCAAGGTAAAATTTGTCTGATGTAAACACAAGGACATCTTAGTAAATGTTGTTTGATAGCACACTGAAACTGAACCAACATGTCTGTCATTTTTCAGCTAAGAAATTTGGATGCACTGACTTTGTGAACCCAAAGGACTACACCAAGCCCGTGCAAGAGGTTTGTTACTTTCAATCAGCACGCAGTTCTCCCTTTGTTCATGACATACGCAACCTTGGGCCCAAAAACTCATTGTTCAATGATGATCAGGTGCTGGTTGAGATGACAAATGGTGGAGTTGACAGCGCCGTCGAGTGTACTGGCAACATCAACGCCATGATTTCCGCCTTCGAATGCGTCAGCGATGTAATATACTTTTTCATTCCACAATCTGTACTCCTATGATCATTGTGAGCAATGCCTATCCTTTTTTAAACTGAATCATGGAATCTGTTGGATCGATGCAGGGGTGGGGCGTGGCCGTGCTGGTGGGCGTCCCTCACAAGGAGGACGTATTCAAGACCCAGCCGATGAACTTTCTCAGCGAGAAGACACTGAAAGGCACCTTCTTCGGCAACTACAAGCCGCGCACCGACCTCCCTGAGGTCGTGGAGATGTACATGAGGAAGGAGCTGGAGCTGGAGAAGTTCATCACGCACAGCGTGCCATTCTCGCAGATCAACACCGCGTTCGACCTCATGCTCAAGGGGGAGGGACTGCGCTGCGTCATGAGGATGGACGAGTAGAGATCGCCTCTTCTCGGCCATTTCAAGAGTTGGTGTATAATAACGTACTAGTCGTGAGATAAGCATGTGGTGTTCATCTCTGTGATCACAGAGAACGAACAGCTCTGCGTATTGTGTTAAAGGGGGAAGGACTGCGATGTGTCATGAGGATGGGCGAGTAAATGACCTCTTCCATTGTTATATCCCTCGGTGCTTTAGGATCTGCTGCTTGAGACACATAAGCAAGAATAAATAAGTTTTTTCCTTTGAGACATAATGTACTAGCTAGTCAGGAGATGCGGATCTGTACAAACAACGAACAACTCTATGCTTTGTGTTCACGCTACCATTTGGCCATTATTTTCAGCGTATCGCATCTTGGCTTCTAGTAAGTGTGTACATGGCAATCTAGCACAGTTCAACAGTTTGTCTACTGTTAATAACGACGTCTCCCCCTGCATATTTTCAAACGAGTTCTTCTATTTTTCATTTCAGTTTTTTTGCATTTTGCAGAAAGCCTTATATTTTCCATACAGTTGTGAAGTTTTCGGTTTATTGTGGAAAGCGGGTTTTTGGTAGGCTCAAATCGAGTTGCAATCCTCACCTATTGCACTAGCAACATAACGTAGACTGATATTGGATTCTTTCAAAAGAGAGGTAGGTTTAGGGCTTAATTGTTTTTCTAAAGGGCAATATTAAGGAAATCAAGCATATACCAGTACACCTAGTTCATAACAACATGTCTAGAGTCGACCAATAAATTGATTAAGCACACAATCAAACAATTAAAAGAAAAAATATGACACCAAAATATGATTGCAGAGATGATCAACTAGGATCACTAGTAACGATCAGACAATTTAATACCCCCCCCCCCCCCCCCCCCAATCGCATAACATTTTACCAAACATGTAAAAACATGCTCGTTGCATATTCGTCAAGAAAAAACGTGTGTACCGTTCGGATATCTCACACGGTTAAAAAAATAAAATGGTATGTGATGCAACCACACACGGTTTTTGAAAAATAAAAGATGGGCAATGTAGAAGGCAACCAGACAAGGTTTCAAAATTTGTGGCAATGCACAATAAAAGAATATTGGTCATAATGGGTCCGTTATTGCCACAAGTGCACCATGTACCATAATAAACAATAGGGTAAAATGATTTTTGAAATTCTAAGTTTAAAAATTCCAAAAGGAGTAAAATGTGATGCATTGCATACAATTTTACCAAACAAAAGGATGTGTGTGATGTAAGCGGCAATCATAAACGATTTTCAGAAAACAAATGTATGGATGTAGAAGGAAATCACACATGATTTTTTTAAAGAAAAATCTACGGGAATGCATCATTTTTTTATAATATAATAGGTTCACTTGCTGGCCAGAAGTTCCTTTTACTAAATAATAATGCCAAAAAAAATAGTGAGTCTAGCTCACTTCGTTTGGAAAGTGAATGTACAACCCAACCATTCATGTTCAAGTCCTCGATGGATGCATATTTAGGTTCTTATTATTAAAAAATGATGTAGGAGATTCCCTACTACATTTCTTAAAAAAAAACAATAATGCCAAACTGATTTTTTAACTACTTATAAAAATATCATTTTTTATTTTCAAAGTATCTAAATGGTTTTCTAATCCGTTGCAATGAATATGATGTAAAATGGCAGCACTCCAATTTTACACAATTCCCAAAATTATGATTTTTCATGTACAATTCCCAAAATTATGATTTTCTCGCATTCTAGTTATTTCGCCCATTTAAATGATTTTATTTTGATTTTACGAAAGTGACAAAATTGAACTATAAGTGCGTGATAATTATATTCCATAAATTGCAAAATTAGTTTTAAGATACCAAAGTAGTGATTATATCATAGACTCACCAAGAGTTTTAAAATATTCAACTCCTTTCTATGAATAGCTGTGATAACCATTTTGACTCTATTTTGAAAACAATCAAAGGAAATGGAGACCACTTCAACAAATGCTATCATTTCTCGGGGAATAAGTCTTCACAAAAAATACAATCATTTCTCGGAGACCACTTTTGGGAATAAGTCTTCACAAAAAAGACTATTATGTATGAACATTCACGACTTTCAAACCAAATAACCAAGTTGCTGGCCATACCCACTGCATGGTTCATGATTATATGACCATATTTGGGAAAATAGGTATATCTTGGCATGGCAAACAATAATCAAAGTAAAGTTTCAAATTATTTATAATAATATCTTTTTTCATTTTCTTAGCGTAAAAAATAAACTTTTTTATGAAGCAAGTATACAGAATATTCTGAAAAAAGTGCAAATCCAATTTTCACTTAAAGTAGACCATTTGTTGGCATGCCAAATAATAGTGTCAAAGTGAATTTCCAAATTATTAATAACAATATTATTTTCCATTTTCTATCGTAAAAAATAGATTTTCATGAAGCAAGTATAAATATTATTGGGAAAAATGGTGCAAATCCAATTTTCACGCAAATTAGACCATATTTGATGGACAATTCTAAAAAAAAAATCAATTTTCTCGCTTTCTAGATACTTTGAGCCATTTAAACGACTTATAACTTTTCCAGAAAGTAAATCAATTTTTAACTACAACTTTGTGATAGTTGGTCCTATAAATACTCAAAAACATTTTAGGATAAACAAGTAGTGATTATACCAGAAAATCACCAAGAGTTTGATATATTCGACCCCTTTCTATGAATAGCCATATCAACCATTTTGACTTTGTTTAAAAAAAATAAAAAATCAGAATTATTCCAAAAAAAAAAATGCACTCCTTCCTCATGGGGTCCTTTTGTGTGTACTATGTTCTAGTAAAACACAAAATTTGGAACATGACAACTTTCGAGAAACAATCTTCACAAGAAAAGACTATCATGTATGAACATTCATGGGTTTCAAGACGAATAACTAAGTTGATTGTCATATACATAGCATGGTTCATGATAATATGCCCATATTTGGCAAATAGGTGTATCTTGGCATGGCAAAAATAGTGCAAAAGTGTTTTTTCAAATAATTTATAAAAAATTAAATTTGATAAGTGCTAAAAAATATGAAGCAAGTACGAATATGGTCCAATTCACTCATAGTAGACCTTATTTGATGAGTAGACCTTATTTGTGTTGGAGATATGCCCAAGAGGCAATAATAAAGATTATTAATTATCATATTTCCCGTTCATGATAAATGTTTATTATCCATGCTATAATTGTATTAACCGGAAACAAATACATGTGTGCAATATAAATGACAAAGTGTCCCTAGTAAGCCTCTCATAACTAGTTAGTTTGATCAAGTGTTGGTTAGAAGTTTCCTAACAAAGGATTTATGAATCACTAGATAAAGGGAGTTATATCATAGGAGATGATATAATGGACAGGCCCATTTTAATAGATGTCAAATATAGTTTCCTTAGACCATGAGGTTATGTCACTCCCGTCTACCAGAGGAATACTTTGTGGACATCAAACGTCACTTCATAACTGGGTGATTATAAAGGTGTTTTTCAGGTATCTCCAATGGCAGGTTGTTGGGTCACATGAATCAAGATTGGGATTTGTCCGTCCAAACAGTGGATAGATATCTCTGGGCCCTCTCGGTAGCATAGCATCCAAAAGCTTGCAAGCATATGACTAAGTAGCTAGTCATAAGGATCCTATCCTATGGAACGAGTAAAGAGAACTTGTTGGAAACGAGATTAATCAGATATGGACATATCGGTGATTAAGTCTCGGGCAAGTAAAATATCGTGAGACAAGGAATCATATATGGATTATGTTGGAAATATGCCCTAGAGGCAATAATAAAGTTTATTATTTATCATATTTCCTGTTCATGATAAATGTTTATTATCCATGCTATAAGTGTATTAATCGGAAACAAATACATGTGTGGAATATAAACGGAAAAGTGTCCCTAGTAAGCCTCTAGTAACTAGTTCGTTTGATCAAGTGTTGGTTAGAAGTTTCCTAACCAAGGATTAATGAATCACTTGATAAACGGAGTTGTATCATGGGGATGATATAATGGACAGACCCAAAATAAAGTAGATGTCAAATATAGTTTCCTTAGACCATGAGATAATGTTACCCCCACTTACTGGAAAAGTACTTTGTGGACATCAAACGTCATCTCGTAACTGGGTGACTATAAAGGTGTTTTTCAGGTATCCCCGATGGTAAGTTGTTGGGTTGCATGAATCAAGACTGGGATTTGTTCGTCCAACAGTTGGATAGATTTCTCTGGGCCCTCTCGGTAGCATAGCATCCAAACGCTTGCAAACATATGACTAAGTGTGTAAAGAGAACTTGTAAAGAGTAAAGAGTTGGATAGATTTGTTCGTCCAACAGTTGGATAGATTTCTCTAGGCCCTCACAGTGGATCCTATCCTATGGGAACGAGTAAAGAGAACTTGTCGGGAATGAGATTAATCGGATATGGAGATATGAGTGATCAAGTCTCGGACACGTAAGATATCGTGAAACAAAAGCAATCGTATATGGATTAATTGAATCCCGGACATAGTGGTTCAACTGGTAAAGTACTTCGTTGAATATGTAGGAATTAATATGGGCATCCCGGTCCCGCTATTAATATGACATATTCTCGAACCCGCAGGGTCACACACTTAACGTTCGATGTAGTTAGGGCTCGAGATAAATGATGGTGTGAATGAATATTGATTCGGAGTCTCGGATGGGATCCCAGATATCACGAGGAGTTCCGGAGTCATCCGGAGAATAAGATTCATATAAGGAAAGTGGTTTCCGGAGGTATCGGAAAAGTCCGGGAATTTTCCGGTAGGGTACCGGAATATTCTAGAAGGTTCTAGAGGAGTCTAGAAGTGGGGCCCATAGGAGTATGGGGCCCACATGGACCATAGGGGTGGTGCAGCAGCCTCATGGGCCAGCCGCACCAGCCTCCTAGGCCCATGCGGCAAGGGCTAAGGGGCCCAAAGGAGGGGGCGCCCCAAACCCTAGGGCTTGCTTGGGGGCCAAGCCACCCAAGCCGGCCGGCCCTAGGGCAAGGGGGGCGCACCCCAACCCTGGCCACCTATATAAGGATGCGCAGGGCAAGGGGCGGCGCACCCTTGTGCTCCCTAGCCGCCGCCCCCCTCCCCTGCCGCATCACCTCCTCCTCCTCCCTCCTCTCTAGCTTGTCGCTTGGCGAAGCCCTGCTAGATCTCCACCATATCCACCACACCACCGTCGTTGTGCTGCTGATCTCGCGAGCCTCTCCATCAACTCTTGCGGGATCAAGAACATGGAGTCTTCATCGAGCTGTACGTGTGGATCTCTCGGAGGTGTTGCTCGTGCGACGCATCGGATAATACATCTCCTCGCGACTAGACAAGTCTAGTTGCGGGGATCGACTAGCCAACCCCTGCCTCGACAAAACACGCTCGGTTTTCTTCGAGGGTGAGATTTGATCTCGTACTTGCTACCACCATCTCGTAGATCTGATCTAGTTTTGGGTTTTATTCCGCCAAGTTTGCGTAGGAAATTTTTTGTTTTCTATGCTGCGACCCTTCAGATTAATTGAGTCCCGGATAATTTGGTTCAACCGATAAAGTACTTCGTTGAATATGTAGGAATCAATATGGGCATCTTGGTCCCACTATTGATTATTGATTGGATCATGTCTGCATGTTCTCGAACCCGTAGGGTCACACACTTAATGCTTTGATGTAATTAGGGCTTGAGATAAATGATGGTTTGAACGAATGTTGATTCGGAGTCTCGGATGAGATCCTAGACATCACGAGGAGCTCCGGAAGAGTCCGGAGAATAGAATTCATATAAGGAAAGTGGTTTCCGGAGACGTCAGAAAAGTTCGGGAATTTTCTGGCAGGTTACCGGAAGTTTCTAGAAGGTTCCAAAAGGTTCTAGAAGTGGGTCCACCTGACGTGTGGGGTCCCCATGGAAGAGCGGTGGTGCAGCAGCCCACATGGGCTGACCGCACCAGCCCCAAAGGCCCATGCGGCTAGGGCACAAGGGGGCCGAACCCTAACCCTAGGTGGTGCCTTGGGGGCCACGGCACCCCTTGGCCGCCGGCCCTAGGGGAGGGAGGCGCACCCCTGGCCTCCTATAAAAGGAGGGCCAGGGAGTAGGTCTGCCCTCCCACTCACCCCTCCCTAGCCGCCGCCCCTGCTTCTCCTCTCCCTCTCCTCTCCCGCAGCCGCTTGGCGAAGCCCTGCCGGGATCTCCACCATATCCACCCCCACACTGTCGTCGTGCTGCTGAAATCTCGCGAGCCTCTCCTTCACCTCTAGCGGGATCAAGATCAAGGAGTCTTCATCGAGCTGTACGTGTGGATACCGTGGAGGTGCTGCTCGTGCGGCGCTACGGATCGGATAATACCTCTCCTCGCGACTATACGAGTCTAGTTGCGAGGATCGACTAGCCAACCCCTGCCTCGACAAAACATGCTCGGTTTTCTTCGAGGGTGAGATTTGATCTACTTCTTGCTACCTCCATCTAGTAGATCATGATCTTGTTTGGGTTTCTTTCGCCTTGTTGCGTAGGAAATTTTTGTTTTCTATGTTGCGAACCCTTCGGTGGTATCAGAGCCTAGATCTATTCGTAGATGTTGGTGCGATTAGAACACAAGGAGTTGTGGGCGTTGATGTTTTTGTTACTACCTTCCTGCATGTATTTTGTATCTTGCGGGATAGCTTGATTGAAGCGGCCCAGACCAACTTTACTCGTCCACATACGAGAGACCGGTTCCACGTTTGACATGCAACTTGTATTGCTTAAGTGGCTGGCGGGTGTCTGTTTCTCTAGCTATAGTGAGATGCGATCTGCAATGGAAGGCCTTTAAAAGGATGAGTAAATAAACAACTTTTATATCACCATTGTGGCTTTGCGTAGATTAGAACGGTTCTATCTCATGACACATAGAAGCCACGTAAAAATTGCATAAACAAAGTAGAGGGCGTCTAACTTGTTTTTGCAGGGTTTATGATATGGTATGGCCAAGATGTGATTTGTGATAATGAATGCAATGATCATGTTTTATAATTTTCACGAGTTGCATGTCGGTGTGTACGGCAACCGGCAGGAGCCTTATGGATGTCTCATTATTATTGTATGGCCTGTGTGCCAATTTTTAACGCCATGTAATTGATTTACTTTATCGCTGATTGCTACTGATGAAGAGTTGGGTAGTGCCCCAAGCGAATGCGGAGATGTAGCAAGCGGCAGTTTTCCCTCGATAACGAACCGAGGTTTATCGAACCAGTAGGACCTTCAAATCAACAACAAAGTGAATGTTGAAGATCTCTGGCGCTTAATCTTCAACAGACGTGGATCTGCACACACTCAACCAAAATACTTTGCCCCCAACGGCGGAAAGGTTGTCAATCTTTCCGGTCTCGCAGAAAACAAAGCGGTTAATTGTATAGTGAAATAGATGAAATATGAAAATGGACCAGTGGAGTAATGATGATGAAAAGTGATGAATAAAGGTTGCAATCAATGTAAAAAGATGGACCGGGGGCCATGGGTTCACTAGTGGAGTCTCTCAAGTAAATAGAACAATCATATGATGGGTAAACAAATTACAGCTGGGCAATTGACAAGATTATAACACAAACTTAATCTAGTTATGACAAAGAGAACATGATAATATTTAAGTAGGCATCACGACAATGAACAAAGACCGTTGAGTCCACCTGCATCTTTGTCTAAAAAGTCCACCGTGGGATCGCTATCCAGCCTGTCACCCATCGGTATTAAGTTGCAAGCAACAGACATTTGCATTAATTAAAGCGCATGAAGTAAGCAATACTAATATCAAAAGAGACATTAACACCGCTGTTTTACCCTTAGTAGCAACATCACACCCTCGCCCTTAGACGTTTCTGTCACTCGTGCCCAGGAACAAAAGGGGGCATGAACCCACTACCTAGCATAAATACCCTCTCTTGGAGATACACACAATCACTTGGTCAAAGTAACTACGCACATCGGAGAGTATGCAAGAACATAAATCAACATATAAGAATCATGCACAATCTGATCATAACTTTGTAATCCATCGGATCCCAGCAAACACATCACATAGCATTACAATAATCGATCTTGATCATGTTAGGCAGCTCACAAGATCATAAGACATGAAGCACAAGAGAGAGAGAGACTACCATCTAACTGCTGCCATGGACCCATGGTCCAAGGTGGAACTACTCACAAATCATCCCGGAGTAAGGCATGGCGATGAAGAGCCCTCCGGGATCAATCTCCCCTCCGGCAGAGTGCCGGGATCTGCTTCGGAATCACCCCCAAACTAGGGTTTGAGATGACGGCGCATCGGGATGACTTCTCTGGAAAATAATGGTCGCCCCGTCGTTTTTAGGGTTAAAGGGAATTTATAGGTGTCGGAGGGGGCCGAGGCGGGTACCCAGAGGGCAGGGGCGGGCCCCACCCGCAGGTCCTAGGGGGGTCCCGGTCGCCACCCACCTGTGGCCCCCGAGGCTGCCCTTTGGTCCTCTGGTTCCTTCCGTCACATAAAAAATCTCCGTAAATTTTCAGCGCAATCCAACGATATTTCCTGTGGTGGACTTTCTGAAATATAAAAACAGCAAAAACAGGAAACTGGCACTAGGCATCTTGTCAATAGGTTAGTCCGACAAAATGCATAAAAATGATTAATATGATAATAAAAACATGTGACAACATCACAAAACCAACATGGATAAATCAAAAAATATAGATACGTTTGACACGTATCAGTATCCCCAAGCTTAACTCCTACTCGTCCTCGAGTAGGTAACTGATAACAAAATAATTTTTATGAGACATGCAACCAACACAATCGTGATCAAGATAGTAATGTAAAGCATAGGATGTGAATGAAGTGATACAAAACAATTGTCGATAGTTGATAGCAAGAAAGCAATGAATAACCAAGTTGAATAATTCAAGAAAAACTTTTCATGAATAGTCCCTTAAAGACATGAAAGCAATGTGATCCACAAATTTGATTAATTCACAAAGGTAATAGTTACATAACAAAAGTGTTTGAGAATCAAAACAAAGAAGATGTAAGTTTTAGCAAAAACCTTCAACTTTCAACGGTAAAGTCAATATAAATATTCATGTTTAATCTGACGATGCAATATGATCAATGATACCCAGGGTCAATGCTAGATGTTTGCTTTGGTGGAGATAGAAGGAAGAGGAAAACTGACTCAACATTAAAAGTAAAAGTAAGGCCCTTCGCAGAGGGAAGCAGGGATTAGTCATGTGCTAGAGCTTTTTATTTTTATGAAACAGAAGTAAAACAATTTTGATAAATGCATGCTTTCGTCAATGACTTCACAACAGAGAAGCTATCTAGTCCCCCATAACAAGCAAGGCTTTTAGACTTGTGAGAGCAGTTGGTTTTTAGAGGAGCGAGTACGCTCCTCTTTCTCCTTGGTTTCACCACTGTCTAATGTTTAGAGCTGATTTCTAAGATTTTCATTGCGAGGAGGAGAATGGTGAGTTATATTTATATTTTTTCTTAAGATGCTATCGGGTTGATTCAAGTGAAGACGTAACCCATCGACACCGGGTGAGAGGGGGGAAATGACCTTGCTCGTCACGAGTTATATCTAGCTCTCCACTGCTCCCTCATGAGCTTAAAAACAGAGGCACAAAAAGAGATTATTTTGAATTTTTAAAGATAGCACATGACAAATTTACTTGGAATGGCAAGAAATACCATGCATAGGTAGATATGGTGGATTCAACTGCCAAGATAGTTTGGCTTTGGGATTTGGATGCACGAGTGAACCATACACTCAGTACGAATTTTTAGGCTTAGCAAAGAAGGTATTTGAAGCAAACATCTAACATTAACCGGTAACAGAGTAACATAAGACATAAGTCAATCATAACCATAAAAGCTCCACACCGTCTCCCTTGTTGACCAAACAATTATTTTGATGGAAAGATTAGCTTAATGAATTAACAACTACGAAACACCACACAATTTCAAGCTTTTAACAATATTTCTTTACTAATCAATTCCACTCAAATAACCAGCAAGTTTAAGCATTCATCTTAATATCTCAAAACAAATGAGAAGTATCAAGTATCCACACAATGATCTACAATACTATGCAGGCTTTCGTTTCATTCCACTATCACATGAATAGCATTTTGTCACTTTGACAATTCAAGGAATTTATCAATAACAACTCTCCAACAAATATAAGTGAAGAACAAGAGAGTTTAACAACAACTACTAGCAGCTCTAAATAAGATAAAAGCTAAAAGCGAGAGCTTACTAGCAAACAAACAGTAGCAAAGAATACTCAACAAAATATAAGCAAAGCACAGGAGTATTCAAACGAAAAAGGCGGAGCGTGTCTCTCTCCCACACAAACAAAGCAAGGATCCAACAATCATATGACCAAACAAACAAAACTGAAAGTAAAAAGACGCTCCAAGCATAGCACATAATATGTAAAGTGATAAAAACATAGTTCAACGAAGACGACCTCATGATAGTCGATGAAGAAGGGGGGATGCCTTGGGCATCCCCAAGCTTTGACGCTTGATGGTTCTTGATATTTAGAGGGGGTGCCATGGGGGAATCCCCAAGCTTGAGCTCTGATCCATCTTCAATTTCTTCATTATCCTCTCCTTTGGAACTTAAAAACTCCCTTCACACGAAACTTCTCATAAACTGATTAGAGGGTTAGTGCTCATAAATTAAAAATGCACATATGTTCAACTCAAGACAAATTGCAAACAACTTTATTAGGCATTAGCTATTGTTCACTAAGCCTCAATGTGGCGCTCCACCCCAAGAGTATCAGATTTGACGATAGTAACGAGACGAATATAAAATAAAAGCAGAATCTGTCAAAATCTGAACAGTCTGTAAAGATCGAATTTTTTGAGGCACTTCTGTAGCTCAAATCAGAAAACTCAAAACTAACGAAAGATAGATAAAAGTATCAGGCTTGCTGTCTAAAATTTTTAGAAAATATAAAATTCAGAGATTTTTTGGATTTTCGAACAGTGAAGGACAGAAATCTGTTTCTTGACAGCAAAACAACACCTCGCACTTTCAATGCATTGGAGGCTAAACTTGGCACAAAAAATGAAAAGAAAAAGATACAATGAAGTTGCTACAGAGGCAACAACTTCAAGACTCAAGAAAATTAAAAAGCAAATTGAAAGTAAAAGATGGGTTGTCTCCCAACAAGCGCTTTTCTTTAACGCCTTTTAGCTAGGCGCAATGCCAAATATCAAGTTTTTTCGGAGGCCTTTGCAACATCAAGAGCATAGCTTGACCTTATGATTGATTCAAAAGGAAGATTTTTTCTATTTCTAGGGAAGTGTTCCATCCCTCTTCTAAGGGGGAACTGAAATCTTATATTTCCCTCTTTCATATCAATAATAGCACCAATGGTTCTAAAAAACGGTCTCCCCAAAATAATAGGACAAGAAGCATTACACTCAATGTCCATAACAATAAAATAAACGGGAACATAGTTATCATAAACAACAATAAGGACATCATCAACTCTACACAAAGGTTTCTTTTTAGAAGAATCGGCAAGATGCACATTTAAATAACACTCTTCCAAAGGATTTAAATTGAGCATATCGTAGAAACTTTTAGGCATAACAGAAACACTAGTACCAAGATCACACAAAGCATTGCAATCAAAGTCATTTATTCTCATCTGAATAGTGGGTTTCCATCCATCTTCTAATTTTATAGGAATAGAAGTTTCTAACTTAAGCTTTTCTTCCCTAGCCTTGATAAGAGCATCGGTAATATGTTTGGTGAAGGCAATATTTAATTTACAAGCATCCGGTGACTTAGCAAGTTTTTGTAGGAACTTTATGACTTCAGTAAGATTGCAATTATCAAAATCAATTTCATCATCTTTAAATAGGCTAGGAGGTTCCTCATTAGTAGTTTGGATAGTATAAACTTTAACATTTTTCCTATTTATTTCAGCAATTCTGGCTTCTTCTTTCTCTCTAGCCCATCTAGCTTTCAAGCGAGCCATCATCCTTTCATTCTCATTAATTTGAATAGAAATAACATTTAAACATTCAGTAGGCTTGTCTTGAAGAGGAGTGTTTCTAATTTTTAAAATTTCTACATCATGAGCAAGATCTTCCACTTTAGAGACAAGTCTATCCAGTTTTTCAAGTTTCTCTTCGACAGTTTTGTTGAAAGCTTTTTGCGAAGTGATAAATTCTTTTAAAACATTTTCAAGATCAGAGGACACATTCTTATTAGGATTATAAGAATTACCATAGAAATTTCCATAAGAGTTGCTATTATTGGGAGGATAAGGCTTATAGTTGTTACTACCAAAATTATTTCGATAAGCATTATTGTTGAAGTTAATTCTATTAAGAAAATTAACATCAATTTGATCCTTTTCTTGGGCAATTAATGAAGCAAGTGGGACATTATTAGGACCAACAGGGGACTGATTGGTAGCAAACATTGACTTAATCATATCAACCTTATCACTCAAAGAGGAAATTTCCTCGACAGAATTTACCTTCTTACCACTTGGAGCTCTTTCGGTATGCCATTGTGAATAATTTGTCATCATCTCATCCAAGAGTTTAGTTGCTGCACCTAATGTTGTGGACATAAAGGTGCCTCCCGCGGCCGAGTCCAAGAGGTTCCTTGAAGAAAAATTCAAACCTGCATAAAAAGTTTGGATAACCATCCACATAGTTAATCCATGCGTGGGACAATTTTTAACCATAAATTTCATTCTCTCCCAAGCTTGAGCAACATGTTCATTGTCAAATTGTCTAAAGTTCATAATGTTACTCCTCAATTGTAGTATGATTTTAGCAAGTGGATAATATTTTCCAATAAAAGCATCTTTGCATTTAATCCAAGAATCAATGCTATTTCTAGGCAAAGACAATAACCATTCTTTCTACCTCTTTATACTTTTTCATATCAAATAACTCAACAAAGTTATTTAAATGAGAGGCGGCATCATCAGTACTAGCACGAGAAAATTGCTCTTTCATAACAAGATTTAGCAAGGCAGACTTAATTTCATAAGATTCCGCTTTAGTAGGAGGTGGAGCAATTGGAGAGCATATGAAATCATTGTTATTAGTGCTAGTAAAGTCACACAACTTGGTGTTTTCAGTGGAAGACATAATGATAAAATAAAATAACAAGACAGGAATAAAGACTGCACTAATTTTTTTGTGTTTTCAAATTTTGCAACAAGAAAAATAAGCTAACGAAAAATAAAACAAGCAAGACAAAAACAAAGTAAACTGTTTGAGAGTATGAGACTACCCTTGTTGTAGCTCCAAGATCCCCGGCAACGGTGCCAGAAAAGAGCATGATTGCTACTGATGAAGAGTTGGGTGGTGCCCCAAGCGAAGGCGGAGATGTAGCAAGCAGCAGTTTTCCCTCGATAACGAATCGAGGTTTATCAAACCAGTAGGACCTTGAAATAAAAAACAAAGTGAATTTTGAAGATCTCTGGCGCTTAATCTTCAACAGACGTGGACCTGCACACACTCAACCAAAATACTTTACCCCCACGGCGGAAAGATTGTCAATCTTTCCGGTCTCGGAGAAAACAAAGCGGTTAATTGTATAGTGAAATAGATGAAATATGAAAATGGATCAGTGGAGTAATGATGATGAAAAGTGATGAATAAAGGTTGCAATCAATGTAAAAAGATGGACCGGGGGCCATGGGTTCACTAGTGGAGTCTCTCAAGTAAATAGAACAATCATATGATGGGTAAACAAATTACAGCTGGGCAATTGACAAGATTATAACACAAACTTAATCTAGCTATGACAAAGAGACCATGATAATATTTAAGTAGGCATCACGACAATGAACAAAGACCGTTGAGTCCAACTGCATCTTTGTCTAAAAAGTCCACCATGGGATCGCTATCCAGCCTGTCACCCATCGGTATTAAGTTGCAAGCAACAGACATTTGCATTAAGTAAATCGCATGAAGTAAGCAATACTAATATCAAAAGATACATTAACACCGCTGTTTTACCCTTAGTAGCAACAGCACACCCTCGCCCTTAGACGTTTCTGTCACTCGTGCCCAGGAACAAAAGGGGGCATGAACCCACTATCTAGCATAAATACCCTCTCTTGGAGATACACACAATCACTTGGCCAAAATAACTACGCACATCAGAGAGCATGCAAGAACATAAATCAACATATAAGAATCATGCACAATCTGATCATAACTTTATAATCCATCGGATCCCAGCAAACACATCACATAGCATTACAATAATCGATCTTGATCATGTTAGGCAGCTCACAAGATCATAAGACATGAAGCACAAGAGAGAGATACTACCATCTAGCTACTGTCATGGACCCATGGTCCAAGGTGGGACTACTCACAAATCATCCCGGAGGAAGGCATGGCGATGAAGAGCCCTCCGGGATTGATCTCCCCTCCGGCAGAGTGCCGGGATCTGCTTCAGAATCACCCCCGAACTAGGGTTTGAGATGACGGCGCATCGGGATGACTTCTCTGGAAAATAATGGCCACCCCGTCGTTTTTAGGGTTAAAGGGAATTTATAGGCGTCGGAGGGGGCCGAGGCGGTGCCCAGAGGGCAGGGGCGGGCCCCACCCGCGGGTCCTAGGGGGCCGCGGCCGCCACCCGCCTGTGGCCCCTGGGTGGCCCCCCATGCTGCCCTTTGGTCCTCTGGTTCCTTCCGTCGCATAAAAAATCTCCGTAAATTTTCAGCGCAATCCGACGATATTTCCTGTGGTGGACTTTCTGAAATATAAAAACAGCAAAAACAGGAAACTGGCACTAGGCATCTTGTCAATAGGTTAGTCCGACAAAATGCATAAAAATGATTAATATGATAATAAAAACATGTGACAACGTCACAAAACTAGCATGCATCAATCAAAAATTATAGATACGTTTGACACGTATCAATCGCTAATAGTAGCAATAGTTGTAGTTGCAATAGTTGGTGGAGGCAATCATGAGACGGCAACGTCATGCTGGTGGTGATGGAGATCATGCCGGTGCTTTGGAGATGGAGATCAAAGGCACAAGAAAAGGCTATACCATGTCACAAATTAAATTGCATGTGATGTTTATCCTTTTATGCACCTTATTGCTTGCTTAGATTTGATCGCGACGGTAGCATGATAAGTTGATCTCACTTGTAAATATCAAGACATGTTCTTCCCTAGTATGCGCCGTTGAAAAAGTTTGTCGTGTTGAAGCATCACATGATGATCGGGTGTGATAAACTCTACGTTCGCATACAACGGGTGTAAGCCAGATTTACACATGCAGAAATACTACGGTTTCCTTGACGAGCCTAGCATGTACAGACATGGCCTCGGAACACAAGAACCGAATGGTTAAACACGAGTCATATGGATGATATTATCAACATGGCTATGTTCACCTTTGAAGCTACATCATCTCACGTGATGATCGGTTGTGGTGTAGTGGATTTGGATCGTGTATCACTAAAAAACCCGAGAGATGTTGATTTTAGTGGGAGTTCGTTTTGTAATTTAGATTAACTCGAACAAACTATCATGAATATAGTCTAAACACATTTTTGCAAATATGTTGTAGATCAATGGCCAGTCCCACTACCACCATGAATTTTAACGCATTCCTAGAGAAAGACAAGCTGAAAGATGATGAAAGCAATTTCACAGATTGGTTCATGAATCTGAAGATTATGCTCACTGCTGCCAAGAAACTTTATGTTCTCGATGCAACGCTAGGCTAGGCTCCCGCTGAGGGGTCGCCTGAAGATTCTGGGCAACCCGTTTTGAGGACCACGAGATAGTTAAGTGCGGTCTGTTATATGGCTTAGGACCAAAGCTCCAAAAACGTTTTGAGCACCATGGCGCATATGAGATGATGGGTCAACTGAAAGAGATGTTTCAGACCCAAGCCAAGGTGGAGAGGTATGAGGCCTCCTCCAAGTTCTTTAGTTGTATGATGGAAGAGAACAACTCCGTCAGTGAACACGTGCTCAAAATGTCTGGGTACGGTGATCGTCTGGCACAGCTGGGTGTCATGATTCCCAATGAGTTGGGGATTGACCGTGTTCTCCAATCACTTCCACCAAGCTACAAAAGCTTCGTGATGAACTATAACATGCAAGGGATGGAGAAAACTCTTCCTGAGCTCTTCTCAATGTTAAATACAGCAAAGGTGGAAATAAATAAGGAGCATCAAGTGTTGATGGTCAACAAGACCACTAGTTTCAAGAAGAAGGAAAAGAGATACAACTTCAAGAAGGGCGGAAACTCAGCTGTTGCGCCTGCGAAGAAGTCAAAGAAAGGCCCCAAGTCTGACACTGAGTGTTTCTACTGCAAGGGTCTAGACATTGGAAGCGCAATTGCCCAAAGTATCTGGCAGATAAGAAGGCTGGCAATGTCAAACAAGGTATATGTGATATACACGTTATTGATGTGTATCTTACAAGTGCTCGTAGTAGTGCCTGGGTATTTGATACTGGTTCGGTTGCTAACATATGTAACTCGAAACAGGAACTGCGGAATAGACGACGCTTGGCGAGGGACGAAGTGATGATGCGCGTTGGAAATGGATCAAAAGTTGAAGTAATCGCCGTCGGCACGCTCCATCTACGTCTACCTTCGGGATTAGTTTTAAACCTCAATAATTGTTATTTGGTGACTGCGTTAAGCATAAACATTATATCTAGATCTTGTTTATTGTGAGACGGTTATTCATTTAAATTAGAGAACTATGGTGTGTCTATTTATATGGATAACATCTTTATGGACATGCACGTGAAGTGAATGGTTTATTTCTGTTGAATCTCGATAGTAGCGATACACATGTTCATAACATTGATGCCAAACGATGTAAATTAAATGATGATAATTCCACATACTTGTGGCACTGCCGTTTGGGTCATATTGGTGTAAAACGCATGAAGAAACTCCATTCCGATGGACTTTTGGATTCACTTGATTTCGAATCATTTGAAACATGCGAACCATGCCTCATGGGCAAGATGACTCGAACACCATTCTCCGGCACAATGGAGAGAGCAACGGACTTATTGGAAATTATACATACTGATGTGTGCGGTCCAATGAGTGTTGCAGCACGCGGTGGATATCGTTATTTCTTGACCTTCACTAATGATTTAAGTAGATATGGGTATATTTATTTAATGAAACACAGGTCTGAAATGTTTGAAAAGTTCAAAGAATTTTAGAGTGAAGTAGAAAATCATCGTAACAAGAAAATAAAATTTCTCCGATCTGATCGTGGAGGTGTTGAGTTACGAGTTTGGTATGCATTTAAAGACATGTGAAATTGTTTCACAACTCACGCCACCTGGAACACCATAGTCTAATGGTGTGTCTGAACGTCGTAATCATACTTTACTGGATATGGTGCGATCTATGATGTCTCTTACTGATCTGCCACTATCATTTTGGAGCTATGCATTAGAGACAGCCGCATTCACTTTAAATAGGGCACCATCAAAATCCGTTGAGACGACTCCATACGAGCTATGGTTTGGCAAGAAGCCAAAGTTATCGTTTCTTAAAGTTTGGGGTAGCGAAGCTTATGTGAAAAGACTTCAACCTGATAAGCTCGAACCCAAATCGGAAAAATGCGTCTTCATAGGATACCCTAAGGAAACTATTGGGTATACCTTCTACCACAGAACTGAAGGCAAGATCTTTGTTGCCAAGAACGGTTCCTTTCTGGAGAAGGAGTTTCTCTCGAAAGAAGTGAGTGGGAGGAAAGTAGAGCTTGACGAGGTTGTCGAACCTATTCTTGAGATGTCGAATAGCGCAGAGCTGGAAGATGTTCCAGAGCAGCCTTCGCCACCAGAACAAGAAGAAAATGATAATGATCATAATGCTCCGAACAAAGCTACTGAACCTCGCAGATCGACGAGGGAACGTACCACCCCTGATTGGTACAACCCTGTCATGAATGTCATGTTGTTGGACAACGATGAACCTGCGAACTATGAGGAAGCAATGATGAGCCCTGACTCCGATAAATGGCTAGGAGCCATGAAATCCGAAATGAAATCCATGTATGAAAACCAAGTATGGACTTTGGTAGACTTACCGAACGACCGCAAGGCCGTTGAGAATAAATGGATATTCAAAAGTAAAACAGACGCTGACGGTAATGTCACCATATATAAAGCACGACTTGTCGCAAAGGGGTTCCGACAAATTCAAGGAGTTGACTATGATGAGACTTTCTCACCGGTAGCGATGCTGAAATCTGTCCGGATTATGTTGGCTATTGCTGCTTTTCATGATTATGAAATTTGGCAAATGGATGTCAAAACCGCGTTCCTGAATGGACACATTAAGGAAGAGTTGTACATGGTACATCCCAAAGGTTTTGTCGATCCTAAGGGTGCTGACAAAGTGTGCAAACTTCAGAGGTCCATTTATGGACTGAAGCAAGCATCACACAGTTGGAATCTCCGGTTTGATGAAGTGATCAAAGGGTTTGGATTTGTCCAAACTTATGAAGAGGCCTGTATTTACAAGAAAGTTAGTGGGAGTTCATTAGCTTTTCTAATACTGTATGTGGATGATATATTGTTGACTGGAAATGATATAGAACTACTTGAAAGTGTAAAGGCTTATTTGAATAAGAGTTTTTCAATGGAAGACCTTGGCGAAGCAGCGTATATTTTAGGCATTAAAATCGGAAAAATGTGTCTTCATAGGATAACCTAAGGAAACTATTGGGTATACCTTCTACCACAGAACTGAAAGCAAGATCTTTGTTGCCAAGAACGGTTCCTTTCTGGAGAAGGAGTTTCGCTCAAAAGAAATGAGTGGGAGGAAAGTAGAGCTTGACGAGGTTGTCGAACCTGTTCTTGAGATGCCGAATAGCGCAGAGCTGGAAGATGTTCCAGAGCAGCCTTCGCCACCTGAAGAAGAAGCAAATGATAATGATCATAATGCTCCGGACAAAGCTGCTACTGAACCTCGCAGATCAACGAGGGAACGTACCACCCCTGATTGGTACAACCCTGTCATGAATGTCATGTTGTTGGACAACGATGAACCTGCGAACTATGAGGAAGCGATGATGAGCCCTGACTCCGATAAATGGCTAGGAGCCATGAAATCCGAAATGAAATCCATGTATGAAAACCAAGTATGGACTTTGGTGGACTTATCGAACGACCGCAAGGCCGTTGAGAATAAATGGATATTCAAAAGAAAAACAGATGCTGACGGTAATGTCACCGTATATAAAGCACGACTTGTCGCAAAGGGTTTCCGACAAATTCAAGGAGTTGACTACGATGAGACTTTCTCACCTGTAGCGATGCTGAAATCTGTCCGGATTATGAATTTGGCAAATGGATGTCAAGACCGCGTTCCTTAATGGCCATATTAAGGAAGAGTTGTACATGGTACAGCCCAAAGGTTTTGTCGATCCTAAGGATGCTGACAAAGTGTGCAAACTTCAGAGGTCCATTTATGGACTGAAGCAAGCATCACACAGTTGGAATCTCCGGTTTGATGAAGTGATCAAAGGGTTTGGATTTGTCCAAACTTATGAAGAGGCCTGTATTTACAAGAAAGTGAGTGGGAGTTCATTAGCTTTTCTAATACTGTATGTGGATGACATATTGTTGACTGGAAATGATATAGAACTACTTGAAAGTGTAAAGGCTTATTTGAATAAGAGTTTTTCAATGAAAGACCTTGGCGAAGCAGCGTATAATTTAGGCATTAAAATCTATAGAGATAGATCAAGACGCCGAATAGGGTTTTCACAGAGTACATACCTTGAAAAAGTTCTGAAGAAGTTCAGAATGGAAGATTCGAAGAAGGGGTTCTTACCAATGTTGCATGGTAAGATGTTGAGTAAGACTCAATGTCCATTCATGGCACAAGATAGAGAGAGGATGAACGATGTTCCCAATGCCTCACCCATAGGCTCTATCATGTATGTCCAGCTATGTACTAGACATGTTGTGTGCCATGCTGTTGGTCTAACCAGCAGGTACCAGAGTGATCCAGGAGTGGAACACTGGACAACAGTTAAAAATATCCTTAAGTATCTGAAAAGAACTAAGGAAATGTTTCTCGTGTATGGAGGTGACCAAGAGCTTGTCGTAAATGGTTACATCGATGCTAGTTGGGATACTGATCCGGATGATTCTAAGTCTCAGTCCGGATACGTGTTTATTCTAAATGGTGGCGCTGTGAGCTGGAGAAGTTCCAAGCAAAGCGTGGTGGTGAAATCTTCAACTGAAGCGGAATATGTGGCAGCCTCTTCGGCAGCAAGTGAAGCAGTCTGGATGAAAGAGTTCCTCTTCGAGCTGGGTGTGGTTCCAAGTGCGTCAAGGCCTTTAGCCCTATACTGTGATAATACAAGTGCAATTTCTCTTGCCAAAGAGCCAACTTCACACAAGAACATAAAGCATATCAAGCGCCGCTTTCACAATTTTCTTGAGAATGTCCGAGATGGAGACATAGAGATTTGCAAGGTGCATACGGATCTGGCACATTCAGATCCGTTGACTAAACCTCTTCCATGAGCAAAACATGATCAGCACCACGAGGCCATGGGTGTTAGATTGTTACAAATGTAAACTAGATTATTGACTCTAGTGTAGGTGGGAGACTGTTGGAGATATGCCCAAGAGGCAATAATAAAGATTATTAATTATCATATTTCCCGTTCATAATAAATGTTTATTATCCATGCTATAATTGTATTAACCGGAAACAAATATATGTGTGGAATATAAACGACAAAGTGTCCCTAGTAAGCCTCGCATAAAAAGTTATTTTGATCAAGTGTTGATTAGAAGTTTCCTAACCAAGGATTTATGAATCACTAGATAAACGGAGTTATATCATAGGAGATGATATAATGGACAGACCCATTTTAATAGATGTCAAATATAGTTTCCTTAGACCATGAGGTTATGTCACTCCCGTCTACCGGAGGAATACTTGTGGACATCAAACGTCACTTCGTAACTAGGTGATTATAAAGGTGTTTTTCATGTATCTCCAATGATAGGTTGTTGGGTCACATGAATCAAGATTGGGATTTGTCCGTCCAAGCAGTGGATAGATATCTCGGGGCCCTCTCGATAGCATAGCATCCAAAAGCTTGCAAGCATATGACTAAGTAGCTAGTCATAAGGATCCTATTCTAAGGAACGAGTAAAGAGAACTTGTTGGAAACGAGATTAATCAGATATGGAGATATTGGTGATTAAGTCTCGGGCAAGTAAAATATCATGAGACAAAAGAAATCGTATATGGATTAATTGAATCCCGGACAATGTGGTTCAACCGATAAAGTACTTCGTTGAATATGTAGGAATAAATATGGGCATCCCGGTCCCACTATTGATTATTTATTGGATCATGTCTGCATGTTCTCGAACCTGTAGGGTCACACACTTAACGCTTCGATGTAATTATGGCTTGAGATAATTGATGGTGTGAACGAATGTTGATTCGGAGACTCGGATGAGATCCTAGACATCACGAGGAGCTCCGGAAGAGTCCGGAGAATAAAATTCATATAAGGAAAGTGGTTTCCGGAGGCGTCGGAAAAGTTCGGGAATTTTCCGGCAGGGTACCGGAAGTTTCTAGAAGGTTCCAGAAGGTTCTAGAAGTGGGCCCACCTGACGTGTGGGGTCCACATGGACCGAGGGGTGCTGCGGCAGCCCACATGGGCTGACAGCACCAGGCCCATGCGGCTAGGGCAGAAGGGGGGTCGAACCCTAACCCTAGGTGGTGCCTTGGGGGCCAAGGCACCCCTTGGCCGCCGGCCCTAGAGGAGGGAGGTGCACCCCTGGCCTCCTATAAAAGGAGGGCCAGGGCGCAAGGCTGTCCCCCACGCACCCCTCCCTAGCCGCCGCCCCCTGCTCCTCCTCTCCCTCTCCTCTCCCGCAGCCGCTTGGCGAAGCCCTGCCGGGATCTCCACCACCACACCGTCGCCGTGCTGCTGAGATCTCGCGAGCCTCTCCTTCACCTCTTCCGGGATCAAGATCAAGGAGTCTTCATCGAGCTGTACGTGTGGATACCGCGGAGGTGCTGCTCGTGCGGCGCTTCGGATCGGATAATACATCTCCTCGCAACTAGATAAGTCTAGTTGCGGGGATCGACTAGCCAACCCCTGCCTCAACAAAACACGCTCGGTTTTCTTCGAGGGTGAGATTCGATCTCCTTCTTGCTACCTCCATCTAGTAGATCGCGATCTTGTTTGGGTTTCTTCCGCCTTGTTGCGTAGGAAATTTTTTGTTTTCTATGTTGCGAACCCTTCAATTTGATGTACAATTTCCAAATATTATGAAATTTCTCACTTTCTAGATACTTCCTCCCATTTACATAACTCTATGCCCGTTTCTTGAAAATAAATCAATTTTGAACTGCAACAGTGTGATAATTTGATCCTAAAAATTTCCAAAATCATTTTAAGCTAGGTACACAAGTAGTGATTACAAAAAGGAACTACCGAGATTTTAAAATATTTGACCCCTTTCTATGAATATCTATATTGTCCATTTTGACCATATTTTGAGAAAACTCAAAGAAAATGAAGAAAATTCAAAAATGCAATCCTTCCTCATTGAGTCCTTTTATGTGTACTAGTTGCTACGAAAAATGTGAAACTTCTAGTATGACAACTTCTTAGAAGAAATCTTCACAAACAGACTATCATATATGAGTTTTGTACCAAATGATCAAGGTGATGGCCATATGCATGGCATAGTTCATGATAATATGACCATATTTGGAACATAGGAGTATCTTGGCATAGAAAACAATAGTGTCAAAGTGATTGTATCAAACTATTTGTAAGAATATCATTTTCCATTTTTTAAGTTGCAAAAATAGTTTTTTGTGAAGTAAATACAAATAATATGGTGCAAAATGGTGCCAATCTAATTTTCACACATAGTAGATTATATTTAACTAAAATTTCCAAATATTATAAACATTCTCACTTTTTACTACTTTCTCCCATTTAAATAACTTCATATCCATTTTTCGAAAGTGAATCAATTTTCAACTACAATTGTGTGATAATTTGTTCCCATAAATTGTTAAAAATCAATTTATGATACACATGTAGTGATTACAAAAAGTACCATCGAGAATTTTGAAATATTTGACCCCTTTCTTTGAATAGCCATGTCAGCCATTTTAACCCTGCTTTAAAAAAACTCAAAATTGAAGAAAAATTCAAAACAATTAATCCTTGCTAGTGAATTTGTTTTATGTGTACTAGTTGTCACGAAAAAAGTAAAATTTCATCTGGTAGATTGAGGCCTCCTCGCATTCCCACACCGGCCAGTTCAGGGGAGGAGGAGGGGACGACGATTTGCCCGCGGAGAAGGAGTGGTGGCATGGTACACTCAAAGTACTAACTCTCTAGGTTTTCTCTGACTTACGTGATATATTTTGTAAAATATTCGTATTCTAGAGGCTTATGAATCTTTCCAGAGAAAAGTAAAATAGAAAACTGACTAATCCAGCACCCATGCACTAACCGGCATATGCAGAGGGTATATTCTTCTAGCAAGGCGACGCCTGTTGCAAAACGTCGAGAGAGGGCTCGATGTTGTTTTTCATGGTCATACTGAAGCCTGCCCCGGTTTTGGTCTCCAAGTCAGCTCTCCCCATGCCTTGCCGCTAGTTTTTAATCTTTTTTTTACTGCCGTTGACCTATAGCCGCTTGATCACGTCACAACAAACCGGCGGACACACAAGCAGACAGAACCGCGGACGAACAGAAGCAGCAGCTTGTGCCGGAAAAAAAAAAATCCTTCTTATTCCCCTCTTGCACTCCAAGCTAACCTTAATAACTTGATAATTCATCCAGCAACAGTATATATACAGGGCTCGCCTCGCCTTTTCTTCCTCACCAACGTTTAATCAACGTAGGCAAACTAGACATAGCAACAAAGATCGATCTTTGTCTTTCAGTTCTTGGAGCTAGCTAGCGACCGAAAGCAATGACGACCGCCGGGAAGGTGATCAAGTGCAGAGGTTCGTTCTTGAAATACTAGCTTGTTACATGACGTGGGTGGATACCTGGTGTTTAAACATCATCGTGGTCCGCGGAACAAAGCCGATAGAAAGGCCCATACTGAAGGAAACAAGTCTAAGACTAGACAGAACCAAGATCAGTTGTAATCCTAGTCGGTAGAGGATTACCGAGACCCAGCCCCACTATTTAAGGGCTGGGAGGGCCGCCGACAAGGGACACGCAGAAAACCAGCCACCAGAACCCTAGCGAGATCACATCTCTCGATCTCACCATTGTAGCCCCGCTGTAACCTTATCAATCAATACCAGACAAGCAGGACGTAGGGTTTTACCTTCGGGGGCCTGAACCTGGGTAAACCACGCTTGTCAGCCAACGAATCTACCAACACCACCATCTTCTCCTCTTCTTTCAACCCGAGGATGACCTCCGAGGGATTTGGCGTGGTAACCCCACGTCAATTGGCGCCGTCTGTGGGAAAGACTAGTGTTGGATCTACGGATTCGGCGGTTTCATCATCGAAAACCGGCGACTCGCCGGATCTGCAATGGACGATCTTCTTCGGCTCTCTGGGATTCAGCCCGCACTCGCCGATCACACGACCGTCCTTCGCGGATCTACCGCCGTGCCCACCAACGACGAATCCTCAGACAAATCGCCCAAGGAGATCGCGTCGTTCTCGACTGCGACAACGCGATCATCATCGCCAACCACCACTTTTGCGTGCACGACTGAGTGGGCAGTCGTGCCCTATACTTCATTGACCCCACCATCGAGCCCTTCGGACTTCGCTAGCGGAAATCAAGCAGACTTCGAGTCTGTCTTTGGAGACGACTCGGACCCGGAGGAGGTTCCGCGCATCCTCCCCATGCAAGTGTACATGATAGCACCCGCTGCACCAGCCGCGGGAACGGCCATCATAACGGCAGCATCACCAAGCGCTCCACCCGAGCCACGCACATACCCGTTCACAGTAACCCTGCAGAACGGATGAACTCAACTGCACATCACCCAAGCTATGGGTGAAAAAGCGATAAAGGCTGTAGCGGATGGCGCTCCGGTGAAAGATGCCACGGCTGAAGACCTGCAATGCTACCAGTACCTGCTATGGCAGGAAGGCATCAAGCTAAAGGAGCAGGAGAGCCTCCTCGCGGAAAGAAGAAGGCAAGCTAGCCTGTCAAGCGCGCGAAGGGCGGATTTATCCGTCCAGTCATCGGGGCGATCTCAACCTTCCCGTGATTGGCCTCGTTACCTACGTATGCCGGAGAGGGCAAGGACTGCTGTCACCCGAAACTTGGAGGACTCCATGTCTCTGGGCGACGGGGGAATACCAATCCCCAAAACAGCTACCGGCGCCCTCATGTCGGTGGCCACGTACCTGCAAGCGACACAACCACCGGAGGAGGACCCTCGCGCGGCCTTGCACCGACAGCAAATCAAGTTCGTCAGTATGGCAGGTGCGGAGCTGATACCAGAAGAACCACCACAACCAACCGCAGCTGCAGCGACTACCAACAACGCGCCCCCCCGGCGCCAACAAAGCCCACGGCATGAACCGCGGACTCGCCACCTTGGCGACCGAACTGCTCGCGATCAGGAGGATCGCATCATGTGCGTAAACAACGAGCGTGCCGCTCATGACTGCGAAAACCGTGCCACCCGCGATCGAAGACATCGCGCAACTCGCAGACGAGAAGATCGATATCACCTCACGGAAGGTGAGGACGCACGCAACGTCATCACGCAGAACAAGGTCAACAAGAACCGCTCGAGGCGGGCTGCACGCGACACGAGCAGCGACGACCCAGACTGTGAAGAAGAGTTCGAACCTTGCGGAGCACTATGCTTCAGTCGCCGTATCCGAGAAACAAGGATGCCAAAGGGTTTCAGATTAACATCTGAGACCCCAAAGTATGATGGCCTACAAGAACCCTCCGCCTGGCTGGAGGACTACCTCACGGCAGTAACTTGCCAGAGAGGTTCCACGTCTACGGCCATGCAATACATTCAGCTGATGCTCACAGGGTCTGCCCGAGCCTGGCTTAAAAGCCTGCCGCGGGGAGCATATACTTGCTGGGAAGATTTCGGCGAGGACTTCATCCGCAACTTCGCTGGCACATGCAAACGACCCGCCTCGTTCGAAGAACTTCGAGCTTGCAAGCAGCGATCGGACGAGACGCTGCGCGAGTACATTCAACGGTGGACCCTCCTCCGTAACTCGGCGGAGAGGATCTCAGAAGACAATGTGATATACTCGTTCACCCGAGGCGTCTATCGACTCGAGCTGAAGGAGACGCTCGGAAGAATAAAGCCAAAGACCATCGCTCACCTCATGCAAATTGCTAATGAGTGGGCAGACGGAGAAGACTCTATACGCAACGAGCGCAACGGTACACCCGTGGAGAACGGCGACCAAGGCCACTGGAGTCATCGCAGCAGCGATCGCCGCCGCAAGTGGAAGTCGCGAGCATATGATGACAACGAAGGTGCAGAACTCGTGGCAGCGGGTTTTCCCGATAGCCGCGAGCAAAGAAACCGTGACAGCTGTCGCTATGAAAGTGGCAGCCGAACAACCGGTTATAGGGACAACAAAAACATCAAGCAGGAGTGGCGACCACGCCAGCCGCGCAACGGGCGAGTACCGCGGCCTCCCCCTACCCGCAAGGAGCTTGCAGGTTCCACATGTTCAGTGATGACCATGGCAACCTCACGTCCCGCCACCTCTTGAAGGATTGCGAGGGCTTTCAAGAACTGCATGCGGAATACACACGCCTTCTCCAGCAGCAAGCGCAAATCGTACCAGGTGCGCCAGCCATCGGAGCGCCACCTGCCCCGGCTCTGCCCCCACCAGGACATATGGCGGGAGCTATCCAACTCCAACCACGCATCGAGGAACCCCAAGCAGGCGAAGATCCCTACCCGAAACCTGTCAGGCGCATGTTCATGATACAGAAGGGATGCCCTTCCAACCGGGACCAGAAGCTAATAACGAGGCAAGTGCACCTCACCGTCAAATCACCACCGGCTCTGCCGGAGTACCTCAGGTGGTCTCACGCGAGCATCGTTTACTCTCGCGAGGATCACCCACCGCAAGTACCATGGCCAGGCCACGCAGCCCTCGTTCTCGACGCCCAGATCGGCGGCTTCGCGATGAGCCACGTCTTCATGGATGGCGGCAGCGGCATCAACATCATGTTCACCGACACGCTGCGCGGGATGAACATACTAACAACCAATCTCGCGCCATCGGTCAACACCTTCCGTGGAATCGTGCCGGGGCGGCCGGTGTATCCCCTGGGCACGATAATGCTCGACATCATCTTTGGCGAGCCAAAGAACTTCAGAAAGGAGAAAATAGAGTTTGAGGTGGTGGACTGGAAGTCGCAGTACCATGTCATCCTCGGGCGACCATCTTATGCCAAATTCATGGAAATACCACATTATGCCTACCTCAAGCTCAAGATGCCAGGACCTTATGGGACCATCACCGTCAACGGCGACTTTGAGCGGTCCGATGAGTGCGACCGCAAGTTCAACAAGATCTCTGAGTCGTTTGGAGCCCAGGAGCAGCTCCAGGAGCTAGCGCTCACCAACGATCGCACCCTCTTCCCTGAGGGCAAAAAATCACCGTACGAGTCGTCCTTCAATGCGACCAACGACACAAGGGCGCACCAGATACATTCGACTGACCCTAAGAAGACAGCCCTCATCTCGACAAGCTTGCCTCCTGCATAGGAAAGCGCGCTCATCGAGTTCCTGCATGAGAACTAGGATATGTTCGCCTGGTGCCCAGCCGACATGCCAGGCATACCCAGGGAATTCGCCGAGCACGAGTTACAGATCTTGCCTAACGCAAGACCCGTCAAGCAAACTATGCGCCACTTCGCCAAGCCGAAGCGTCTTGCCATCAGGCAGGAAATCGACAGGCTCCTGGCAGCCAATTTCATCCGAGAGATCAAGAAATCAGACTGGGTGGCTAACCCTGTACTGGTACCAAAGAAAAACACAGACATACTCCGCATGTGTGTCGACTTCACTTTGTTAAACAAGTGTTGTCCAAAGGATCACTTCCCCTTGCCGCGCATCGACCAAATTGTCTACTCGACGGCAGGCTGCGAGCGCCTCTGCTTCCTGGACGTCTACTCAGGTTATAAACAGATCCGGATGAAGGAGGAAGACAAAGATAAAAAAGCATTCATCACGCCTTTCGGCGTCTACTGCTACACAACAATGCCCTTTGGGCTCAAGAACGCGGGCGCCACCTACCAACGCATGATGCAGAACTGCCTCAAGTAGCAAATCGGATGAAACGTCCAAGTCTATGTTGACGACATAGTCATCAAGACCAAGAAAGAAGTAACACTCCTTGACGACCTGCGCGAGACATTTGCCACGCTCAAGAAGTATCATATCAAGCTCAACCCAACGAAGTGCGTGTTCGGCGTTCCAGTCGGGCAGCTGCTCGGGTACCTCGTATCCGCGCGCGGTATCGAAGCAAATCCGGAGAAGATACAAGCACTCCTAAAGATGCCGGAGACTTCAAAGCTTCGGGAGGTCCAGCAGTTCTCTGGGCGAATAGCTGCACTCAGCAGATTCATCAGCAAGTTGGGCGAAAAGGCGCTCCCGTTTTATCAGCTGATGAAGAAGACAGATCGGTTCAAGTGGACGCTAGAAGCTCAAGAGGCATTCATCAGCCTCAAGCGCATGCTATCGACTCTACCAATCCTGGTATCTCCTCAGGAGAAGGAGCCATTGTACCTCTATATAGCCGCCACGAACCGAGTGGTCAGTACGGTGCTGGTGGTCGAACGCGCAGAAGAAGGAAGAGTCCATGGAGTGCAGAGGCCCATATATTACCTCAGCGAGGTCTTGTCTCTCTCCAAGCAAAGATACCCCCACTAGCAGAAGCTTTTCTATGGCGTGTTCATGACTTCGCGCAAGGTGGCACATTATTTCCAAGAGCACCCGATCACGGTAGTGAGTGCGGCACCACTTGCGGACATCCTGAACAACTCCAAGGCAACCGGCAGGGTAGCCAAATGGAGCATCGAATTAGGTCCTCTGGACCTAACATACAAACACCCAACATCAATCAAGGCACAAGTCTTACCCGATCACCACCGAGTGGATGGAGATGCTGCTGCCTTCGGTACCTGATACGTCGAACTCTTGGACCATGTACTTCGATGGCTCAAAAAGGAATGAAGGAGCAGGCGCAGGTGTTATCCTCATATCACCAAAAGGTGACAAGCTGCGCTATGTCCTGCAGATGGACTTCGAGAAACCATCCAACAACGAAGCTGAATACGAGGCCCTAATACATGGGATGAAGATGGCCAAGGAGTGCGGCGCCGACCGCCTAATGATCTACGGCGACTCCAACTTGGTCGTACAGCAGACCATGAAGGAGTGCGACGCCGCAACAGACAACATGATCGCCTACAGGAACCTATATAACATCATGGAGGGCAACTTCGACGGTTGCGAGCTCCGTCATGTCGGGCACAACAGCAACGAAGAGGCGGACACCTTAGCAAATATTGGGTCCTTGAAAGCTAAGGTGCCCCCCGGAGTCTTCTTGGAAAAGATAAACAAAAGGTCAATCAAGGTGGCGCGACCGGCGGCTCCCTCTACACCAGCAACTGGGACGCCCGAGGTTGACGCCCCAAGCTCCGAGGCACCCGACTTGGCAAATTGCCCAGTCGAAGTGTTCCTCGTCGAGCCCATATGGACGAAACCATTCCTGGCGTACATGCTACGACAAGAACTCCCAGAAGACACAGTCGAAGCACGGCGCATCACTCGCCGTGCCAAAGCATTCACAATAATCAACGGAGAGCTTTACAAGCGAAGCATATCAGGCATCCTCCAGAGGTGCATCGCATCCGAGGATGGCAAGGCTATCCTCCTTGAGATCCATGCCGGCACATGTGGGCACCACGCCAGCAGCAGGGCCTTAGTCGCCAAGGCCCTGCGAGCTGGGTTCTACTGGCCCACAGCGCTCCATGATGCTGAGGACATCGTCAGGCGATGCATCGGCTGTCAGAAGTTCGCCACCAAGCCTCACGCACCTGCTTCGGAGCTGAAAACAATCCCTTTGGCGTGGCCGTTCGCTCAGTGGGGGCTCGATATGGTCGGACCATTAAGGAAATCTGCTCGTGGTGGACACACTCACCTCCTGGTGGCAGTCGACAAGTTCACAAAGTGGATAGTGGCTATGCCAATCACAAACGCAGCGGCAACAACTGTCATCAACTTCATCAGGTCAATCATCTTCCGTTTCGGTGTGCCGCACATCATCATCACCGATAACAGAACAAACTTCACCACCGAAGAGTTCCAAGATTTCTGCAAGGAACAAGGGATCAAGCTCAACTACGCCTCGGTCGCTCATCCGCAGTCCAATGGACAAGTGGAAAAAGCGAACCGCCACATCTACAGCGGAGTCAAGAAGCGCCTCTTCGTGCCACTCAAGCGCGCGGCGGGTGCTTGGGTGGAGGAGCTACCATCTGTGCTATGGAGCCTGCGCACCACGCCAAACAGATCAACCCAGTACACCCCATTCTTCATGGTGTACGGAGCAGAAGCAGTCCTACCTCACGACTTGCGCTTCGACGCACCTCGTGTTGTAGCGTACGATGAAGACGATGCCAACGAAGCGCTCGAAGACGACGTCGACTTGCTGGATGAGGCGCGAGACATCGCACTCACCCGCACCGCAACATACCAGCAAAGCTTGCGCAACTACCATAGCCGTCAACTGTGAACCAGGTCATTTGTGGAAGGTGACCTGGTGCTCCGGCTCAAACAAAAGAAGGTCCATAAGCTTGCCTCCCCATGGGAGGGACCCGTCATCATCGCTGAGGTCATCAGTGGAGGAGCATACCGCCTGAAGAATCCAAGAAACGGAGAACTCTCGCACAACCCGTGGAACGCGGCACATCTGCGACGCTTCCATGCATAGCACAACTGACAATAAGGCTATTCAGCCACATATGTAATCATTGAGACTATGTCTCCCATAATAAAGGTGCAATGTTCTTCTATCTTCGGAGTTGATATACTGCACGCCAAAGAAAATCGCCTCCGCGGCACCCGATACTCGGGGCTACATCGTACGGCCAACTAAAAACAAATCTTCGGAACAGCACCCGACACTCGGGGGCTGCGCTGTTGAGTTAAACAAAAACAAAGAAAATTGCCTCCGCGGCACCCGATACTCGAGAGCTGCGTCGTACGGCCAACTAAAAACAAATCTCCGGAATGGCACCCGATACTCGGGGGCTGCGCCGTCGAGTTAGTCCAAACAAAGGAAAATCGCCTCCGCGGCACCTGATACTCGGGGTTGTGTTGTGTAGCCAACGAAAACAAAACCCAGATTGGCACCCGATAATCGGGGGCTGCGCCGTAAAGGCCAAAGCACAACAACAAGGATTTGTACCGCCAAATAGCAACAGCGCAACTCGAAGAGCTAGAGGTTCGACATACAATGTATTTACAAGCAAACTGTTCGAATCCTACAAGGTATTCGCCCAAGGGGCGGAGCTAGTCCTTTGGCTCTGATTTCGGAACCTGCAAGGTCACATGCTCAAGCTGCAACTCGGTGTCATGCTCCAATTTGTTGACCAAGCCAATAGCCACGCCCTCGACAGCCCGGTAATGGTGTTCCATTGGCGTAGGTGCGCCGTCAGGTAGCGGAGGAACTTTATCTATTCCCGTCAGACACATGTATGGGTGTCGTCTGCGAACAAAGGCCAAGGCATAGATGGTGCCACTGACCAGTTGGGCGCGAACAAACCCTTGCGCAGCCTCGCCGTTGCGGAACCTCGCCAGAAGAGCACCAAGTCCTCGCGGCTGCGCGTCTAGAGGAAACAGAGCTTTGTGCACCAGCGACAAGTTAGACTTGCAGGATCCAACAAAGGAAACCACCTGCTGCACGCGGTCTTGCAGCAGAACCAGAACGCGACTCCGAGCGCTGTCAGACCAGAAGGAGGTCGTGTCCCGCCCTACTATCTCAGCAACAGACCGGAGTCGGCTGTTTACTCGGTCAGCTTCAGCCCGCGCATCCAGTTGGGCACTTGTCGCAACTGAACACGCGAGGAAATCGACAACTTGATGACTCGGGGGCCTCTGAATAACTCTGAATAACTTACAGAGTAGTTCAGAGTTCACCCTCTCCAACTCTCCAAGCAAGAAAGCTTCTCGTTCATTGGGACGAGGTTGCTTCGACCGTAAAATAGCAAGGACACCTCGAGTGGCCCGTAAATCCTGCTCCAGCCTAAGCACATCGAGTTTGCAGCACCGAATACCGGTACCCGTCAGCATTGCGGGTGCCAGTTGTCGCCGCAGAAGATTCGGAGCCAGGAACTTGGTGGGAAACAGTACCAGCGGATGGAGGAGTACTGGCAAGGCTAGTCTGCTCTCAAAAGCAAAGGAAGAAACATAAGAACACACAGTCGAATCAGCATTGGAAAAGGCACTCTAGCCCCAGCCCTACAAAGGGACTGGGGGGCTGGACGGAAGAAGTAAAGATCCTTAAGAAAACGCGGAAGGGGAATATCACTGGAGGATCCTGGGCCAATAGTCATTACAGAGTTAACAAAAGGGATAAGCAGACAAGTTTTTATACAAGTTCCGTCGAATAACTACGGTAATTATCTACGGCTGCGAGCTGGTCGACTTCTTGGCCTTCTCGAAGCGCTTGGCGGCCTCCTTCTCCATGGTGTCCGCCAGCTTCTCCTCCAGCTCGCGAGACCTCATGGAAAATTCACCAAGGGGCAGCGGCTTGCCATCAGGTCCGCGAGGACGACCAGACATAGCCTTGTCAAAGTCACCCTCGAAGCCGTGCCCCAGCAGCATAAGGAGAGTGGTCTGTGAACCACGTACCGTGTGCTCGCGGCGGAAGTCCGCGATGGTTGACGCATCCGGGCCAAACAGCTCCGCCAGCTCGTCAAAGGAAGACGGAGGCTGCGCCTTCGAAAACACATTGCCGTGGAGGCAGGTCAACGCATCTCTTTCCTTTGACAGGAGGCTGCTTGTCCGGACATCGACACCCTCCAGGGCAACCAGAGCACCCTCCAGGTCATCGGGAAGAGCTTGGCTGCTGCTGCCCGCAGGAGCGCCCAAATACCCTGGCCGAAAATGCAGAAGGATAAATTCATCAAAAAGGAAGAACAACGCAAAGACAAAGAATATAAGGACGGGACGTAAGGCGAACCTGACAAGGAGTTCGTGACAGCCCCAAGTCACTGGGCAGCTGACTTCTCTCGCTTCTCAGAGGACTGCAGCGCAACGTCTGCGGAGTCAAGCTTCCCCTTCAACTCGGAGGTCCGCAGCGCGGTGTCATCTCTCTCGCGCTGGACCCGCGCAAGAGATTCTGCAAATAGTACACAATAAGGAAGAAGTACAATGGAAAAGCTAAGCTGAGCAAACAGGAGAAGTCTACGTCGCAGTTCAGCGGACTGCTGGCTGAGCCGGGCAATCTCTGCTTCCATGGAGGCGTAGCGGCGGCCTATGCCCAGCAGGTCGCGTGTAACCGGCTGCGAAAAGCGCAAAGAAAAAGTTAAATGCCTGCTTCTGCGTCCATACCCAACTGTGCCAAGTAGCATATGGACTCGGGGGCTACTCCCATCGGGAGCACTGGCGTGCACCCGATCATACAAAGAGCACAAGAAAAAAATCAAAGAAAGTGGCTTGAGTCTATACCCTACTATAGATAGTCGCATATAGACTCGGGGGCCACTCCCATCGGGAGCGCTTACGCGCACCCAACAATGGAAAACAAAGAGTAAAATGACTTACGTGCTCGATGGACGCCAGCGAAGGAGCGTTGACGATGGTGACAAGGTCACCACCAGGGTCAGCCGCCGTAGAAGTGTCCGCCGCAGCGCCGCGATCGGGCGGCGGTGGAGGAGCCATGATAACCTTTGAACCAGGGTCTGCGCTCTCGCACTCCTCCTCTTGCTTGCCCATGTCCGGCTGAGCGTGTTTCTCACCGGAAGAGTCGCTGGAAAGGACAGACGAATTACTCCAAAGAGTACAAAACATCAAGGTCTCAGAAAAAAGAAACAGAAGAGACAAGGTGTTGACTTACGAGCTCAGCTCAGTCAGGAGGACGTCGGGGTTGAAGAAGTCCGACGAAATGCGAGCCTTTTTCGACGGAGGGTCCGCGGAGCCTTGCGTCGGTGCAACCTCGTCACCAGTGCGGGCAGGAGGCGACGACGAGCCGGAGTCGTCGGCACTAGCACTCGGCTGCGATTTCTCGGGCAGCTTCGAGCCGGTGCGGCGGACTCGCTTCCGACGGGTCTCCAGCGGAATATCATCACTGTCCGCACCTTCTGTGTCATTGGGTGACACAGCGGAGGAGACAGAGATGTCCCGGTCATCAGGATCCACCCGAAGGTCCGGGATAGCAGATGTTCCCCGACTCTCGGGCAGCAGTGGCAGGCTAACAAAGGTGGAAAACCCCTTCAAAGGGAAACAGTACAAAGATTGAGAAAAGGAACCAAGAATCCAAAAAACAGGCGGTAAAAATACGAAGTTACCTCAGGCACAGGGTTATCTGCGCTGAAGGGGACGACGGGTGAGTCAAGGACATGCGTCTCGCCAACCTTCAGCATGGTTAGCATACACACTCGAGCTTGAACCTCGCCCGGTGAGAGCTCCTCTGCGGATACGCGTGTCGCATCTGTGGCGCCAGCGTACTCGTACAACGGATGCTCCCGAGCTTGGATGCGGTGGACGCGCCATCTGATGAACGTGGCAATCAGGTGCACCCCGTTCACCTCTTTGCCCGCGGTCTTCAACAGTGTGGCCACCCGAGACAATAACGGATTCGCTTCCTTGGCCTCCCGGACATCGGGTTGGTGCGACCATGAGTTCTTCTCCACGACAACGCCGCCTCGGAACGGCGGCACTCCGTACAACTGCCCTGGCTTGCAGGTGTCGGAGACATAGAACCACTTCTTCCACCAGTTTTGCGCGGACTCGACCTGCTTCAGGTCGAAGTAGTCGATATCCCCACGCGTCTGGATCCCGAAGCCGCCCACGGGATACACGCCGTGAGCGCCGGCGTTGCGCTTCACGTTGAAGATCCGCTGCCACAGCCCCCAGTGCGGGTGTATCCCAAGGAAACACTCGCACAGGACGATGAAGCAGGAGATGTGGAGCACGGCGTTGGGGGTGAAGTCGTGCAGCTGTACGCCATACGCGTACATCAAGCCGCAGAAGAATTCGTGAACAGGGAAGGCGAATCCCCTGTTCACGAAGTCGACGAAGCAGACGCGCTCGTCGTCTCGGGGACGAGGGGAAACCTCGTCGCCGGGAGCCCGTGCCTTCATCTTCTCCGGCGACGGCAGGTAGCCGTCACGGCGCAGCACCTCAAGCTGGCGCTCGGTCATGGAGGACCGTTGCCAGTTGCCATGCACCTTCTTCAGATCGCCCGCCGCTGGGGCATCGGCGGCGGCGATAGAGGCGGCAGTGCGGCAGCTCCGACGGTCCTTTTGCCGCTGGTTTTCTTCGTCATGGTGGCGCGAGGAGGAACTAGGCTTTCTTGTTCTCTGTTTTGACGGGAAGGACAGCTGCAGGGCGCAAGAGAAGGGATGAACTGGGCGGTGAGAATGGAATTTTTTTACCCCGCCTCCCGTACATCCCTATTTATCCTCTGGAGCGGAGTGATCTTGGCCCTCGATTTTCGCACCGTGCGGAACGGCAAAGATCAAACCCTACACGCGGCGAGCGTGGAGGACAACCGTCGCGGATCGTATCGCCCACTACGCACGGGAAACGAGGAGGCCACCATCATTGCGCCGCGTAAAAACCGCGACGTGTGGTCAAACTGACGTGATGACCCGTCCGGTCATTTCGTGGCAGGCCAAGCAGCAGAGCGCATCGGTTGCGGCGAGCACGCCGATGATGTCGTCAATGACATAATCCAAGGTCAGCTTTAATTCAAATCCTTTGCAATACACTCGACCTAATACAGCATCGGGTCCCTGAGGTATTCGACTAAGATGTCGTAAACTCCATATCACTCCCATCGGGAGCAAAAAATTCTCAGAATAATCTACGAGGTCAGCGGGTTGAGATTATCCCCAATTACAAGTAATTCAGCATAATCTCGGGGGCTACTCCCATCGGGAGCGCTGTCGCGCACCCGATAACTGAGAGACTAAAGGGCACTCGATAGGTTATCGACTCTAACTCGAGCAAAAACAAAGAAAATTCCCGAGATGAATCAAACACAGCTGACCCTCGGATGTTGCATTTACTGTGCAAAGGTAGGTCCCACCGATTCGTCGTGTAGGGCCGGGATTGACAGCAACAGCTGAGGTACCTGACAAATGTGTCGCGCCAACAGACGTGATGAAAATCCCGACGGACGCGTTGGGTACCCTATAAGCTCAGTTCGACTCTGTAAGACCTCAAATATGGCCGGAGTCGAATGGACAAGCTCCCGGATTCGAGCCCGGGGACTCGAGTCTGATGTAGGCTGGTAGAGTTTGTGCCCAAGAGCACTTAACTGGTCCCGATACTGTCGAGTGCACCAGGCCTGCCATGTCAAGCATCCCACGACTAAAGCGCCCTGCAAAATGGGTACGAAGCATAATATCTAATGTTGAAAACAACCTTACTTGAACACCTGACTAAGGATGGAGTCCCTCTTAGACTCCTTGAAGTCTATCAGGTCCTCGGGGGCTACTGACGTGGGTGTACCCTTCGAGTGCACCACGGTTTGGATACCTGGTGTTCAAACATCATCGTGGTCCAGGGAACAAGGCCGAAAGGAAGGCCCATACCGAAGGAAACAAGCACAAGACTAGATAGAACCAAGGTCGGTTGTAACCCTAGTCGGTAGAGGATTCCCGAGACCCAGCCCCACTATTTAAGGGCTGGGAGGGCCGCCGACTAGGGACACGCAGAAAACCAGCCACCAGAACCCTAGCGAGATCGCATCTCTCGATCTCGCCATTGTAGCCCCGCTGTAACCTTATCAATCAATACCAGACAAGAAGGACGTAGGGATTTTACCTTCGGGTGCCTGAACCTGGGTAAACCACGCTTGTCAGCCAACGAATCTACCAACACCACCATCTTCTCCTCTTCTCTCAACCCGAGGATGACCTCCAAGGGATTTGGCGTGGAAACCCCACGTCATTACATATGCTTGATTGGTGTGCGAAGGAACTCTGGAAGAATTGTTGGGAGCAATGGAGGGCGAACTGGTTTTGTTCCTGGGTGACTGCAGCGGCGGTGGCATGGGAGGCCGGGAAGCCACTGTCGATCGAGGAGGTGGAAGTGGCGCCGCCGCAGGCCATGGTAGTGCGTGTCAAGATTCTCTATACCGCCCTCTGCCATACTGACGTCTACTTCTGGGAGGCCAAGGTATCCCTAATTGTTTGTATCTCACATATTTTTGTGGGTTCCAATCGGGTAATTAAAATGGTGTGATGTTCTGCTTGGATTTCTTCAGGGACAAACTCCGGTTTTCCCTAGGATCTTAAGCCATGAAGCTGGAGGGTACGCATCACACTTCTGCCTCTCTGTCTCTATCTTGCTTTGTGGAATCTTTGAGTCCGAGATTCTAGTTTATTCATGCTGCCTTGTAGTCATAGTCATCCTAAGTCCTGATTTGTTAGTAGTATTGGATTGATTACTACATACAACAAGTGGCCATATTTTAGTGCCATGGGATAAAACATATGGCGAACACCATGGCAAAGGCATCCATGACACAACCTCACATAATAAGGTGCTTGGTAGAATAAGATGGTATACTATCTCCTAATTACATCTTTACACACTATTAATTCTCCAAAATGAAATCACATAAATTTATTATTAATTTTTTGACATATTTCGGTTGACTAATTTACTTGACAAGTGTCTCTTTTCTTCATTTCAATGAATATTATGTTTGATCTTCATATTTTATCTTTTATTAAAACCGTCTCCCAAAATTACTTCCTTCTCACAGGATTGTCGAGAGCGTCGGCGAGGGTGTGACTGAGCTTGTCCCAGGTGACCATGTCCTCCCGGTGTTCACTGGTGAGTGCAAGGAATGTGCCCATTGCAAGTCAGAGGAGAGAAACCTGTGTGACCTCCTCAGGATCAACGTGGACCGTGGTGTCATGGTCGGCAACGGGAAATCCCGCTTCACCATCAATGGGAAGCCGATCTTCCATTTCGTCGGTACCTCCACCTTCAGTGAGTACACCGTGATCCATGTCGGGTGCCTTGTGAAGATCAACCCAGAGGCGCCCCTTGACAAAGTTTGTGTTCTCAGCTGTGGTATCTCAACTGGTAAGATATGGATCCAAATACCAATATTTCGAAATAAAAAAATATGTTTGGGATGGCTCGTTTAGTTAATGAAATGTCATCTTCAGGACTTGCTGCCACGCTAAATGTTGCGAAACCGAAGAAGGGTTCAACCGTGGCAATTTTTGGTCTTGGAGCTGTAGGCCTTGCTGTAAGTGACACTCTATGATCAGTATCTTCCACAATACTGTAACCAAGACTAATTGATATATGGTTTTTTCACATGATCAGGCCATGGAAGGGGCCAAGATGGCGGGGGCATTAAGGATCATTGGTGTGGACTTGAATCCTGCAAAATACGAACAAGGTACAATCCATCTCATGGAAAGCAAGAACATCTTAGAAGACGTTTTTGGATAGGCCTGGCACCGAACCTAACAATATTTCCATCAATTTTCAGCTAAGAAATTTGGATGCACGGACTTCGTGAACCCAAAGGACCACACCAAGCCAGTGCAAGAGGTTTGTACTTTTCCATCAGCACACAGCTCTCCCTTTGTTCATGACATACGCAACCTTAGGCACAAAAACTCATCTGTCAATGGTGATCGATCTCCAGGTGCTTGTCGAGATGACCAATGGTGGAGTTGACAGCGCCGTCGAGTGTACTGGCAACATCAACGCCATGATTTCGGCCTCGAATGCGTCAGCGATGTAATATACTTTCCACTGCACCTACATATAATCTGTACTCCTATGATCAGTGTGACTGTGTGGGCAACGCCCATCTTATTTTAAACTGAATCCTGCAATCTGTTGGATCGATGAAGGGGTGGGGCGTAGCCGTGCTGGTGGGCGTCCCTCACAAGGAGGTAAGGATGGCAATGGGCAGGGTATGGGCAGGGTAGAGCAATACCATACCCATACCCATATAGTTTATGGGTATAAAATTCTACCCATATCCTTACCCACGGGGATAAAAATATACCCATACCCATACCCGGCGGGTATCTATACCCATTGGGTACCCGTTGGGTAGATCAAATAGTAGACAAACTTTTCCCAGTGTCACATTCGTAAGTACCATATTTGATATAAAACAACTATCTCAACTCAATAATAGATAGATGAATACATGAAACTTATCTAACTTCGAAAATCACAAACTCATGGTCATATCTAGCAAGTCAACGACGTAGGGGTCATATTCAGTATAAACGGGGATGATATGGGTATACCCGCGGGTACAAGGCTGTACCCATGCCCTACCCACGAGTTAGCGGGTAGGGTATGGGTGGTACCCATGAGTATAAAAATGTAGCCATACCCTCCCCATACGGGTACGGTACCCGCGGGTATCCGTACCCATGGGTAAAATTGCCATCCTTACAAGGAGGACGTGTTCAAGACCCAGCCGATGAACTTTCTCAGCGAGAAGACACTGAAAGGCACCTTCTTCGGCAACTACAAGCCGCGCACCGACCTCCCTGAGGTCGTGGAGATGTACATGAGGAAGGAGCTGGAGCTGGAGAAGTTCATCACGCACAGCGTGCCATTCTCGCAGATCAACACCGCGTTCGACCTCATGCTCAAGGGGGAGGGACTGCGATGCGTCATGAGGATGGACGAGTAGAGAGAGATCGCCTCTTCTTGGCCATTTCCCTCGCTGCTTTAAAGATTTGGTACTTCAGAAATATAAGTGAAAGGATTTTTTTTAGAGATTTCCCATTGTGTTTAATAATATGTACTATTCGTGAGATAAGCATGTGGTGTTCATCTCTGTGATTACAGAGAACGAACAGCTCTGCGCATTGTGTTAAAGGGGGAGGACTGCGATGTGTCATGAGGATGGGCGAGTAGATGACCTCTTCCATTGTTATATCCCTCGGTGCTTTAGGATCTGCTGCTTGAGAAACATAAGCAAGAATAAATAAGTTTTTTCCTTTGAGAAATGATGTACTAGCTAGTGGAGATGCGGATTTATAAAGCGGTTCGGCCGTGTGGCTTTATTTATAAAACAGGGCAAAAGCCTGTTTCGAGAAGAAGATGCGGATTTGTACAAACAACGAACAACTCTATGCTTTGTGTTCATGCTACCATTTGGCCATTATTTTCAGCGTATCGCATCTTGGCTTCTAGTAAGTGTGTACATGGCAATCTAGCACAGTTCAACAATTTGTCTACTGTTAGTAACGACGTCTCCCCCGACATATTTTCAAACGAGTTCTTCTATTTTTTTTCAGTTTTTTTGCATTTTGCAGAAAGCCTTATATTTTCCATACATTTGTGAAGTTTTCGGTTTATTGTGGAAAGCAGGTTTTTGGTAGGCTCAAATCGAGTTGCAATCCTCACCTTTTTTTTTTTTTTGAAGTATGCAATCCTCACCTATTGCAGTAGCAACATAACGTAAACTGATATTGGATTCTTTCAAAAGAGGGGTAGGTTTAGGGCTTAATTCTTTTTCTAAAGGGCAATTTTAAGGAAATCAAGCATATATACCAGTACGCCTAGTTCATAACAACATATCTAGAGTCCACCAATAAATTGATTAAGCACACAATCAAACAATTAAAAGAAAAAATATGACACCAAAATATGATTGCAGAGATGATCAACTAGGATCACTAGTAACTATCAGGCAATTTAATACCCCCTCCCCCACCCCCAACCCCCCCCCCCCCCCCAATCGCATAACATTTTACCAAACATGTAAAAACATGCTCGTCGCATATTCGTCAAGAAAAAACGTGTGTAACGCTCAGATATTTCACACTGTTAAAAATAAAACGGTATGTGATGCAACCGCACACACGGTTTTTGAAAAATAAAAGATGTGCAATGTAGAAGACGTCCAGGCACGGTTTCAAAATTTGTGGCAATGCACAATAAAAGAATATTGGTCATAATGGGGCTGTTATTGCCACAAGGGCACCATGTACCATAATAAACAATAGGGTAAAATGAGTTTTGAAATTTTAAGATTAAAAATTCCAAAAGGAGAAAAATGTGATGCATTGCATACAATTTTACCAAACAAAAGGGTGTGTGTGTGATGTAAGCGGCAATCATGTACGATTTTCAGAAAACAAATGTATGGATAAAGAAGGAAATCACACACGATTTTTGTAAAGAAAAATCAACGGGAATGCATCATTTTTTTAAACATAACAGGTTCACTTGCTGGCCAGAAGTTCCTTGTACTAAACAATAATGCCGAAAAAAATAGTGAGTCTAGCTCACTTCGTTTGGAAAGTGAATGTACAACCCAACCATTAATGTTCAAGTCCTCGTGGATGCATATTTAGGTTTTTATTATTAAAAAATGATGTAGGAGATTCCCTACTACATTTCTTAAAAAAACAATAATGCGAAAGTGATTTTTTTAAAGTTTTATAAAAACATCATTTTTTATTTTCAAATATCTAAATGGTTTTCTAATCCGTTACAATGAATATGATGTAAAATGGCAGCACCCCATTTTTACACAATTCCCAAAATTATGATTTTTCATGTACAATTCCCAAAATTATGATTTTTCTCGCATTCTAGATATTTCACCCATTTAAATGATTTTATTTTGATTTTATGAAAGTGACAAAATTGAACTATAAGTGCGTGATAATTATATTCCATAAATTGCAAAATTAGTTTTTAGATACCAAAGTAGTGATTATATCATAGATTCACCAAGAGTTTTAAAATATTCAACCCCTTTCTATGAATAGTTGCGACAACCATTTTGACTCTATTTTGAAAACAATCAAAGAAAATGGAGACCACTTCAAAAAATGCTATCATTTCTCGGGGAGTCCTTTTATGTGCAATAGTTGCTAGAATTACCAAATTTGGAATATGACAACTTTTGGGAATAAGTCTTCAAAAAAAAAAGATTATTATGTATGAACATTCACGAGTTTGAAACCAAATAACCAAGTTGCTGGCCATACCCATTGCATGGTTCATGATTATGCGACCATATTTCGGAAAATAGGTATATCTTGGCATGGCAAACAATAATCAAAGTAAATTTTCAAATTATTTATAATAATATATTTTTTGATTTTCTTAGCGTAAAAATAAACTTTTTTATGAAGCAAGTATATAGAATATTCTGAAAAAAGGTGCAAATCCAATTTTCACGCAAAGTAGATCATTTGTTGGCATGCCAAATAATAGTGTCAAAGTGAATTTCCAAATTATTAATAATAATATTATTTTCCATTTTCTAAGCGTAAAAATAGATTTTCATGAAGAAAGTATAAATATTATTGGGAAAAATGGTGCAAATCCAATTTTCATGCAAATTAGACCATATTTGATGGACAATTCTAAAAAAATGAATTTTCTCGCTTTCTAGATACTTTGAGCCATTTAAACGACTTATAACTTTTCCACAAAGTAAATCAATTTTGAACTACAACTTTGTGATAGTTGATCCTATAAATACTCAAAAACATTTTAAGGATAAACAAGTAGTGATTATACCAGAGAATCACCAA
Source organism: Puccinellia tenuiflora (assembly GCA_012064385.1). Lineage (NCBI taxonomy): Eukaryota > Viridiplantae > Streptophyta > Magnoliopsida > Poales > Poaceae > Puccinellia > Puccinellia tenuiflora. The sequence goes on along the minus strand of QRDG01000473.1, from coordinate 2,235,921 downwards.
GAGTTTGAAATATTCGACCCCTTTGTATGAATAGCCATATCAACCATTTTGACTATGTTTAAAAAAAATTCAGAATAATTCCAAAAAATGCACTCCTTCCTCATGGGGTCATTTTGTGTGTACTATGTTCTAGTAAAACACAAAATTTGGAACATGAAAACTTTCGAGAAACAATCTTCACAAGAAAAGACTATCATGTATGAGCATTCATGGGTTTCAAGACGAATAACTAAGTTGATTGTCATATACATAGCATAGTTCATGATAATATGCCCATATTTGGCAAATAGGTGTATCTTGGCATGGCAAAAATAGTGAAATAGTGATTTTTCAAATAGTTTATAAAAAATAAATTTCGTAAGTGCTAAAAATGGTGTTTTTCGTGAATCAAGTACAAAGAATATGGTCCAATTCACTCATAGTAGACCTTATTTGATGAGTAGACCTTATTTGATGTACAATTTCCAAATATTATGAAATTTCTCACTTTCTAGATACTTCCTCCCATTTAAATAACTCTATGTCTATTTCTTGGAAATAAATAAATTTTGAACTGCAATAGTGTGATAATTTGATCCTATAAATTTCCAAAAATCATTTTAAGCTAGGTACACAAGTAGTGATTACAAAAAGGAACTACCGAGATTTTTAAAATATTCGACCCCTTTCCATGAATATCCATATTGTCCATTTTGACCATATTTTGAGAAAACTCAACGAAAATGAAGAAAATTCAAAAAATGCAATCCTTCCTCATGGTGTCCTTTTATGTGTGCTAGTTGCTAAGAAAAATGTGAAACTTCTTGTATGACAACTTCTTAGAAGAAATCTTTACAAACAGACTATCATATATGAACATTCATGAGTTTTGTACCAAATGATCAAGGTGATGGCCATATGCATGGCATAGTTCATGATAATATGACCATATTTGGAACATAGGAGTATCTTGGCATAGAAAAAAATAGTGTCAAAGTGATTGTATCAAATTATTTGTAAGAATATCATTTTCCATTTTTTAAGTTGCAAAATTAGTTTTTTGTGAAGTAAATACAAGTAATATGGTGCAAAATGGTGCCCATCTAATTTTCACACATCGTAGATTATATTTAACTAAAATTTCCAAATATTGTAAACATTCTCACTTTTTACTACTTTCTCCCATTTAAATAACTTCATAACCATTTTCCGAAAGTGAATCAATTTTCAACTACAATTGTGTGATAATTTGTTCCCATAAATTCTTAAAAATCAATTTAGGATACACATGTAGTGATTACAAAAAAAGTACCATCAAGAATTTTGAAATATTTGACCCCTTTCTTTGAATAGCCATGTCAGCCATTTTTAACCCTGTTTTAAAAAAACTCAAAAATGAAGAAAAATTCAAAACAATTAATCCTTGCTAGTGAATTTGCTTTATGTGTACTAGTTGTCACGAAAAGTAAAATTTCATCTGGTAGATTGAGGCCTCCTCGCATTCCCACACCGGCCAGTTCAGGGGAAGAGGAGGGGACGACGATTTACCCGCGGAGAAGGAGTGGCGGCGTGGTACACTCAGAGTACTAACTCTCTAGGTTTTCTCTGACTAATGTGATATATTTTGCAAAATATTCGTAGGGCAATGCTTCCATAGGCCCCCAAATCTCACAATCGCATAACCGTACCGAGCCGAACTTTTTTTAGCCAATTTAGTTCGGCTCGGCTTGAGCCGAGTCTGGGAAAGATTGAGCCAGTCTTGGGGAGCGGAGAAAAAATGAAACTAATTGGTGGCTGTCGAGATTTGAACCTGGGTCACACGCATGCAGCACAAGGAGTCATACCGCTGAGCTAACTTAATCTCTGTGTTGAATAATGCATCTTATAGAATACTATTTGGGTGAGGCGTTTTGGCTCCCGAGCACACCTGCTCCTGGCCATTTAAAAAATCGAAACAAATAGTAAATCATTTAAAAATTTCTAAAAAAATTTGGTGGTTAACATAAACATGTTTTTAACATTCGTGCAAAATTTCGTGATGAAATAAAAAAAATTCGGCTCTATGCAAAAAAGACAAATCTAATGACCAAATTGAGATTTCGAAAAATGTTTTCAGAGCAGTGATTTTGTCTTTTTTACAGATCAGCAGAAATATCATTTCGTCACAAAATTTGACATGTATGTCGAAAACATGCATCACCAAAAAAATTCAGAATTTTTTGACATATTTTACTATTTTTTCTGATTTTTTTATTTGAGCAGGAGTAGGTGAGGTCTGGTTCCAAAGTGGATTTCTGACCTGCTCGAAATGAACCTTTATTTTTTCCGTAGTGTATTATAACCAAATTAGAAATCCCTGATAAGAAGTTTTATTTTTTGACAACTCCAACAAATTTTTTATTTTTTTCTCAATGAATGTGCCGAAAAAGGGCATTCTGGCACGTGCATCGAATTTTGTGACAACTGAGACTCCATTTTAGATTTTATGGCCCACCATTACATAGTCAATGAGCAAAACCAATTGGTCTACCCATTTCGACGCCAGTCCAAGGGGTAGAGGACACATGACACAAAAGTCACCAGGGTTCGTCAAAAATCTATGATACTATACGATGGGACCACTCGAGAAGTTAGATTTGATCATAATATTCCTATATAGGTGTGGATTGAAGTTGATGAGACAATATCCAACCTCCAAATTCACATAATTATCAATTTGCCATTATTCCCGGCATTTTTGTATTGAAAATTAAAAATATATAAAACATTGCCAAAATGCAAAATAACGTTGCATTCATGCCTAGTTTGGGTCCACATGTCCCAAATGTGGGTCCACATGTCCCAAAAAGTTGTAGATATACAACTAGATGGATATGAGTGTTGCATGTGGGTCCACATGTCCCCCGGATGTACTAGGTCAAGATGGGTCCACATGTCCCCTGGATGTCCCACATGCAAAACCTCTAACCATCTTGACGTAGCACATCCGGGGGACATGTGGACCCACATACAACACTCATAGCCATCTAGTCGTATATCTATAACCTTTGGGACATATGGATCCACATGCAACACTCCTATCTATGTTGCATTTTGTGAGACCCACGTGCTAGTTCTAGGTCAAACTGTCTAGGTCTCGTGCATGTGGGACCAGATGTCTAGTAGGTCATATATGTATGTATCTACCACCTTTTTGACATGTGGACCCACATGCAAAACTCCTAGCCATCTTTACCTAGAACTATATAACATACTAGACAACTTGACCTAAAACTATCATGTGGATCCATCTTAACCTAGAACTATATGACATACTAGACAACTTGAGCTAAAACTATCATGTGGATCCCACAACATGGAACATATCTAGGAGTGTTTCATAAGGGTCGACATGTCCCAAAGATGATAGATATACAACTAGATGTAGCCCAATGGCCATGCTTCCTATGTCTCAGCTTGGGAGACCCAGGTTCAAATACTAGTGACCACATATTTTTGACTCACGATCCGGCTCGGCTAAATATTTTTCAGGCTTCTAGGCTTGGCTCGAGCCGAACTTAGTTGGCTTGGCCCCTAGTCAGATTAAATCTCAGTCGTCCTTGTGTTTCTTCTCATGATGCCCTTTCACCTTTGGGGGGCATAACCCATATTCGTATTCTAGAGGCTTATGAATCTTTCCAGAGAAAAGTAAAATAGAAACTGACTAATCCAGCACCCATGCACTAAACCGGCATATGCAGAGGGTATATTCTTCTAGCAAGGCGACGCCCGTTGCAAAACGTCGAGAGAGGACTCGATGTTGTTTTTCATAGTTAGTTTCTCATGGTCATACTGAAGCCTGCCCCGGTTTTGGTCTCCAAGTCAGCTCTCCCCATGCCTTGCCGCTAGTTTTTAATCTTTTTTTTACTGCCGTTGACCTATAGCCCCTTGATCAAGTCACAACAAACCGGCGGACACACAAGCAGACAGAGCCGCGGACGAACAGAAGCAGCAGCTTGTGCCGGCATCCCCTGTTTCGGTTACCTTCTCCAGGAAAAAAAATCCTTCTTATTCCCCTCTTGCATTCCAAGCTAACCTTAATAACTTGATAATTCATCCAGCATCAGTATATATACACAGGGCTCGCCTCCCCTTTCTTCCTCACCAACGTTTAATCAACGTACTGCAAAGTAGACACAGCAACAAGGATCGATCTTTGTCTTTGAGTTCTTGAGCTAGCGACAACAGCAATGGCGACCGCCGGGAAGGTGATCAAGTGCAGAGGTTAGTGCTTGAAATAATAGCTTGTTACATATGTTTGATTGGTGATTTGGTGTGCGAAGGAACTCTGGAAGAATTGTTGGGAGTAATGGAGGGCTAACTGGTTTTGTTCTTGGGTACCTGCAGCGGCGGTGGCATGGGAGGCCGGGAAGCCGCTGTCGATCGAGGAGGTGGAAGTGGCGCCGCCGCAGGCCATGGAAGTGCGTGTCAAGATTCTCTATACCGCCCTCTGCCATACCGATGTCTACTTCTGGGAGGCCAAGGTATCCATAATTGTTTGTTATCTCATAGTTTGGTGGTTTCAATTGGGTAACGGGAGCAAAGGATCAGCGGCTAATTAAAATGGTGATGTTCTGCTTGGATTTCTGCAGGGGCAAACTCCTGTTTTCCCTAGGATCTTAGGCCATGAAGCTGGAGGGTACGCATCACACTTCTGCCTCTCTGTCTCTATCTTATTCTGTTACAGTGTTGCTTTGTGGAATCTTGACTCCTAAATTCTAGTTTATTCATGCTCGCTTGTAGTTATAGTCATCCTAAGTCCTGATTTGTCACTAGTATTGGATTGATAACAATATACAGCAAGTGTCCAAATTTTAGTGCCATGGGATAGAACACAAGCTCACATAAAGTGCTTGGTGGAACAATATGGTATATCTCCTAATTACTTCTGTACACATTATTATTAAATCAGATAACTGAATATATTAATAATTTTGTGATCTATTTGGGTTCACTAATTTCCTTGACAAGTGTCTCTTTTCTGCATTTCAATGAATATTATGTTTGATCTTCATAGTTTATCTGTTATAAAAACCGTTTCCCAAAATTACTTCCTCCTCACAGGATTGTCGAGAGCGTCGGAGAGGGTGTGACTGAGCTTGTCCCAGGTGATCATGTCCTCCCGGTGTTCACTGGTGAGTGCAAGGAGTGTGCCCATTGCAAGTCGGAGGAGAGCAACCTGTGTGACCTCCTCAGGATCAATGTTGATCGTGGTGTGATGATCGGTGACGGACAGTCCCGCTTTACGATCAATGGGAAACCGATCTTCCACTTCGTCGGTACCTCCACCTTCAGTGAGTACACCGTGATCCATGTCGGGTGCCTTGCGAAGATCAACCCAGAGGCGCCCCTTGACAAAGTTTGTGTTCTCAGCTGCGGTATCTCAACTGGTAAGATATGGCTCCTAATACTAGTATTCCCAAATAAAACAATAAGTTTGGGATGCCTCGTTTAGTTGATGAAATGTCATTTTTCTTCAGGACTTGGTGCCACGCTAAATGTCGCGAAACCGAAGAAGGGTTCAACGGTGGCAATATTCGGTCTTGGAGCTGTAGGCCTTGCTGTAAGTGACACTATGATCAGTATCTTGCACAATATATTATTGCAGGTTGCTGACATTATATTTTAACTAAGACTAATTGATATATTTTTGTTCGAAATGATCAGGCCATGGAAGGGGCCAAGATGGCTGGGGCATCAAGGATCATTGGTGTGGACTTGAACCCTGCTAAATACGAGCAAGGTAAAATTTGTCTGATGTAAACACAAGGACATGTTAGTAAATGTTGTTTGATAGCACACTGAAACTGAACCAACATGTCTGTCATTTTTCAGCTAAGAAATTTGGATGCACTGACTTTGTGAACCCAAAGGACTACACCAAGCCCGTGCAAGAGGTTTGTTTACTTTCAATCAGCACGCAGTTCTCCCTTTGTTCATGACATACGCAACCTTGGGCCCAAAAACTCATTGTTCAATGATGATCAGGTGCTGGTTGAGATGACAAATGGTGGAGTTGACAGCGCCGTCGAGTGTACTGGCAACATCAACGCCATGATTTCCGCCTTCGAATGCGTCAGCGATGTAATATACTTTTTCATTCCACAATCTGTACTCCTATGATCATTGTGAGCAATGCCTATCCTTTTTTAAACTGAATCATGGAATCTGTTGGATCGATGCAGGGGTGGGGCGTGGCCGTGCTGGTGGGCGTCCCTCACAAGGAGGACGTGTTCAAGACCCAGCCGATGAACTTTCTCAGCGAGAAGACACTGAAAGGCACCTTCTTCGGCAACTACAAGCCGCGCACCGACCTCCCTGAGGTCGTGGAGATGTACATGAGGAAGGAGCTGGAGCTGGAGAAGTTCATCACGCACAGCGTGCCATTCTCGCAGATCAACACCGCGTTCGACCTCATGCTCAAGGGGGAGGGACTGCGCTGCGTCATGAGGATGGACGAGTAGAGATCGCCTCTTCTCGGCCATTTCAAGAGTTGGTGCTTCAGAACGATCTTTTTTTTAGAGATTTCCCATTGTGTATAATAACGTACTAGTCGTGAGATAAGCATGTGGTGTTCATCTCTGTGATCACAGAGAACGAACAGCTCTGCGTATTGTGCTAAAGGGGGAAGGACTGCGATGTGTCATGAGGATGGGCGAGTAAATGACCTCTTCCATTGTTATATCCCTCGGTGCTTTAGGAGAATAAATAAGTTTTTTCCTTTGAGACATAATGTACTAGCTAGTCAGGAGATGCGGATCTGTACAAACAACGAACAACTCTATGCTTTGTGTTCACGCTACCATTTGGCCATTATTTTCAGCGTATCGCATCTTGGCTTCTAGTAAGTGTGTACATGGCAATCTAGCACAGTTCAACAGTTTGTCTACTCTTTAATAACGACGTCTCCCCCTGCATATTTTCAAACGAGTTCTTCTATTTTTCATTTCAGTTTTTTTGCATTTTGCAGAAAGCCTTATATTTTCCATACAGTTGTGAAGTTTTCGGTTTATTGTGGAAAGCGGGTTTTTGGTAGGCTCAAATCGAGTTGCAATCCTCACCTATTGCACTAGCAACATAACGTAGACTGATATTGGATTCTTTCAAAAGAGAGGTAGGTTTAGGGCTTAATTGTTTTTCTAAAGGGCAATATTAAGGAAATCAAGCATATACCAGTACACCTAGTTCATAACAACATGTCTAGAGTCGACCAATAAATTGATTAAGCACACAATCAAACAATTAAAAGAAAAAATATGACACCAAAATATGATTGCAGAGATGATCAACTAGGATCACTAGTAACGATCAGACAATTTAATACCCCCCCCCCCCCCCCAATCGCATATCATTTTACCAATCATGTAAAAACATGGTCGTTGCATATTCGTCAAGAAAAAACGTGTGTAACGTTCGGATATCTCGCACGGTTAAAAAAAATAAAATGGTATGGGATGCAACCACACACGGTTTTTGAAAAATAAAAGATGGGCAATGTAGAAGGCAACCAGACAAGGTTTCAAAATTTGTGGCAATGCACAATAAAAGAATATTGGTCATAATGGGTCCGTTATTGCCACAAGTGCACCATGTACCATAATAAACAATAGGGTAAAATGATTTTTGAAATTCTAAGTTTAAAAATTCCAAAAGGAGTAAAATGTGATGCATTGCATACAATTTTACCAAACAAAAGGGTGTGTGTGATGTAAGTGGCAATCATAAACGATTTTCAGAAAACAAATGTATGGATGTAGAAGGATGCTTTTTTTAAAGAAAAATCTACGGGAATGCATCATTTTTTTATAATATAATAGGTTCACTTGCTGGCCAGAAGTTCCTTTTACTAAATAATAATGCCAAAAAAATAGTGAGTCTAGCTCACTTCGTTTGGAAAGTGAATGTACAACCCAACCATTCATGTTCAAGTCCTCGATGGATGCATATTTAGGTTCTTATTATTAAAAAATGATGTAGGAGATTCCCTACTACATTTCTTAAAAAAAAACAATAATGCCAAACTGATTTTTTAACTATTTATAAAAATATCATTTTTTATTTTCAAAGTATCTAAATGGTTTTCTAATCCGTTGCAATGAATATGATGTAAAATGGCAGCACTCCAATTTTACACAATTCCCAAAATTATGATTTTTCATGTACAATTCCCAAAATTATGATTTTCTCGCATTCTAGTTATTTCGCCCATTTAAATGATTTTATTTTGATTTTACGAAAGTGACAAAATTGAACTATAAGTGCGTGATAATTATATTCCATAAATTGCAAAATTAGTTTTAAGATACCAAAGTAGTGATTATATCATAGACTCACCAAGAGTTTTAAAATATTCAACTCCTTTCTATGAATAGCTGTGATAACCATTTTGACTCTATTTTGAAAACAATCAAAGGAAATGGAGACCACTTCAAAAAATGCTATCATTTCTCGGGGAGTCCTTTTATGTGTACTAGTTGCTAGAATTACCAAATTTGGAATATGACAACTTTTGGGAATAAGTCTTCACAAAAAAGACTATGAGAGACAATTTGCTACCCGCATGGGTAGCTACACACCCATGCGTTATACGGAGATGCAAGCCGTATGTATCCGTTTTAGCTTGTTTTCCTAGTAAAATATTTTTTTGTCGTCATTTTTAGCTTTTTTTCATAGTTGACTTTTTTGTTGACTTTTGGGTCAAACTTAGGGTGTGTAGCTACCCATGGGGGTAGCAAGTCTTTTCCGAAAAGACTATTATGTATGAACATTCACGACTTTCAAACCAAATAACCAAGTTGCTGGCCATACCCACGGCATGGTTCATGATTATTTGACCATATTTGGGAAAATAGGTATATATTGGCATGGCAAACAATAATCAAAGTAAAGTTTCAAATTATTTATAATAATATTTTTTTTCATTTTCTTAGCGTAAAAAATATACTTTTTTATGAAGCAAGTATACAGAATATTCTGAAAAAATTGCAAAACAAATTTTCACTTAAAGTAGACCATTTGTTGGCCTGCCAAATAATAGTGTCAAAGTGAATTTCCAAATTATTAATAACAATATTATTTTCCATTTTCTATCATAAAAAATAGATTTTCATGAAGCAAGTATAAATATTATTGGGAAAAATGGTGCAAATCCAATTTTCACGCAAATTAGACCATATTTGATGGACAATTCTAAAAAAAATCAATTTTCTCGCTTTCTAGATACTTTGAGCCATTTAAACGACTTATAACTTTTCCAGAAAGTAAATCAATTTTTAACTACAACTTTGTGATAGTTGGTCCAATAAATACTCAAAAACATTTTAGGATAAACAAGTAGTGATTATACCAGAAAATCACCAAGAGTTTGATATATTCGACCCCTTTCTATGAATAGCCATATCAACCATTTTGACTTTGTTTAAAAAAAAAAAAAAATCAGAATAATTCCAAAAAAAATGCACTCCTTCCTCATGGGGTCCTTTTGTGTGTACTATGTTCTAGTAAAACACAAAATTTGGAACATGACAACTTTCGAGAAACAATCTTCACAAGAAAAGACTATCATGTATGAACATTCATGGGTTTCAAGACAAATAACTAAGTTGATTGTCATATACATAGCATAGTTCATGATAATATGCCCATATTTGGCAAATAGGTGTATCTTGGCATGGCAAAAATAGTGCAAAAGTGATTTTTCAAATAATTTATAAAAAATTAAATTTGATAAGTGCTAAAAATAGTGTTTTTTGTGAAGCAAGTACGAATAATATGGTCCAATTCACTCATAGTAGACCTTATTTGATGAGTAGACCTTATTTGTGTTGGAGATATGCCCAAGAGGCAATAATAAAGATTATTAATTATCATATTTCCCGTTCATGATAAATGTTTATTATCCATGCTATAATTGTATTAACCGGAAACAAATACATGTGTGCAATATAAACGACAAAGTGTCCCTAGTAAGCCTCTCATAACTAGTTAGTTTGATCAAGTGTTGGTTAGAAGTTTCCTAACAAAGGATTTATGAATCACTAGATAAACGGAGTTATATCATAGGAGATGATATAATGGACAGGCCCATTTTAATAGATGTCAAATATAGTTTCCTTAGACCATGAGGTTATGTCACTCCCGTCTACCAGAGGAATACTTTGTGGACATCAAACGTCACTTCATAACTGGGTGATTATAAAGGTGTTTTTCAGGTATCTCCAATGGCAGGTTGTTGGGTCACATGAATCAAGATTGGGATTTGTCCGTCCAAACAGTGGATAGATATCTCTGGGCCCTCTCGGTAGCATAGCATCCAAAAGCTTGCAAGCATATGACTAAGTAGCTAGTCATAAGGATCCTATCCTATGGAACGAGTAAACAGAACTTGTTGGAAATGAGATTAATCAGATATGGACATATTGGTGATTAAGTCTCGGGCAAGTAAAATATCGTGAGACAAGGAATTGTATATGGATTATGTTGGAAATATGCCCTAGAGGCAATAATAAAGTTTATTATTTATCATATTTCCTGTTCAGGATAAATGTTTATTATCCATGCTATAAGTGTATTAAACGGAAACAAATACATGTGTGGAATATAAACGGAAAAGTGTCCCTAGTAAGCCTCTAGTAACTAGTTCATTTGATCAAGTGTTGGTTAGAAGTTTCCTAACCAAGGATTAATGAATCACTTGATAAACGGAGTTGTATCATGGGGATGATATAATGGACAGACCCAAAATAAAGTAGATGTCAAATATAGTTTCCTTAGACCATGAGATTATGTTACTCCCGCTTACCGGAAAAGTACTTTGTGGACATCAAACGTCATCTCGTAACTGGGTGACTATAAAGGTGTTTTTCAGGTATCCCCGATGGTAAGTTGTTGGGTTGCATGAATCAAGACTGAGATTTGTTCGTCCAACAGTTGGATAGATTTCTCTGGGCCCTCTCGGTAGCATAGCATCCAAACGCTTGCAAGCATATGACTAAGTGTGTAGTCACAGTGGATCCTATCCTATGGGAACGAGTAAAGAGAACTTGTCGGGAACGAGATTAATCGGATATGGAGATATGAGTGATTAAGTCTCGGACAAGTAAGATATCATGAAACAAAAGGAATCGTATATGGATTAATTGAATCCCGGACATAGTGGTTCAACTGGTAAAGTACTTCGTTAAATATGTAGGAATTAATATGGGCATCCCGGTCCCGCTATTAATATGACATATTCTCGAACCCGCAGGGTCACACACTTAACGTTCGATGTAGTTAGGGCTCGAGATAAATGATGGTGTGAATGAATATTGATTCGGAGTCTCAGATGGGATCCCAGATATCACGAGGAGTTCCTGAGTCGTCCGGAGAATAAGATTCATATAAGGAAAGTGGTTTCCGGAGGTATCGGAAAAGTCCGGGAATTTTCCGGTAGGGTACCAGAATATTCTAGAAGGTTCTAGAGGAGTCTAGAAGTGGGGCCCACATGGACCATAGGGGTGGTGCAGCAGCCTCATGGGCCAGCCGCACCAGCCTCCTAGGCCCATGCGACAAGGGCTAAGGGGCCCAAAGGAGGGGGCGCCCCAAACCCTAGGGCTTGCTTGGGGGCCAAGCCACCCAAGCCGGCCGGCCCTAGGGCAAGGGGGACGCACCCCAACCCTGGCCACCTATATAAGGAGGCGCAGGGCAAGGGGCGGCGCACCCTTGTGCTCCCTAGCCACCGCCCCCCTCCCCTGCCGCATCACCTCCTCCTCCTCCCTCCTCTCTAGCTTGTCGCTTGGCGAAGCCCTGCTAGATCTCCACCATATCCAGTGCTGATCTCGCGAGCCTCTCCATCAACTCTTGCGGGATCAAGAACGTGGAGTCTTCATCGAGCCGTACCTGTGGATCTCTCGGAGGCGTTGCTCGTGCGACGCATCGGATAATACATCTCCTCGCGACTAGCCAACCCCTGCCTCGACAAAACACGCTCGGTTTTCTTCGAGGGTGAGATTTGATCTCCTACTTGCTACCACCATCTCGTAGATCTGATCTAGTTTTGGGTTTTATTCCGCCATGTTTGCGTAGGAAATTTTTTGTTTTCTATGCTGCGACCCTTCAGTGGTATCAGAGCCTAGATCTATTCATAGATGTTGGTGCGATTAGAACACAAGTGTTGTGGGCGTTGATATTTTATGTTGCTACCTTCTCGTGTGTACTTCGTATCTCGTTGGATGGTTGGATTGAAGCGGCCCGGACCAACCTTACTCGTCCACGCACGAGAGACCGGCTCCAGATTGACATGCAACTTGTATTGCATAAGTGGCTGGCGGGTGTCTGTTTCTCTAGCTATGGTGAGATGCGATTTGCAATGGGAGGCCTTTAAAAAGGATGAGTAAATAAGCAACTCTCATATCACCGTTGTGGCTTTGCGTAGATTAGAACGGTTCTATCTCATGACCCATAGAAGCCACGTAAAAATTGCATAAACAAAGTAGAGGACGTCTAACTTGTTTTGCAGAGGGGTTTTGTGATGTGGTATGGCCAAGATGTGATAATGTGATAATGTATGCAATGATCATGTTTTGTAAATTTCACGACTTGCATGTCGATGAGTACGGCAACCGGTAGGAGCCTTATGGTTGTCTCTTAATTATTGTATGACCTGCGTGTCACTTTAACACCATGTAATTGCTTTACTTTAGTGCTAAGAGTAGCCATAGTCGTAGTTGCAATATTTGGTGGAGACAATCATGGTGGTGGCGCCACATGCTGGATATGATGGAGATCATGCCGGTTCTTTGCAGATGGAGATCAAAGGCACAATAAGAAAAGGCTATACCATGTCACAAAATTATGAATTGCATATGATGTTAATCCTTTTATGCACCTTATGTTTTTCTTAGATTCGATCGCGACGGTAGAATGATAAGGTGATTTCTCATGATAATATCAAGAAGTGTTCTCCCCTAGTATGCGTCGTTGCAAAAGTTCGTCGTTTTGAAGCACCACGTGATGATCGGGTGTGATAGATTCTACGTTCACATACAATAGGTGTAAGCCAATTTTTACACATACGAAAATACTACGGTTTCCTTAACGAGCCTAGCATGTACAGACATGGCCTCGGAACACAAGAGCCGAAAGGCTAAACACGAGTCATATGGATGATATGATCGACATGGCGATGTTCACCTCTGAAGCTACACCATCTCACGTGATGATCGGTCATGGTGCAGTGGATTTGGATCGTGTATCACTAAACAAACCAGAGAGATGTTGAGTTTAGTGGGAGTTCGTTTAAGTAATTTAGATTAACACGAACAAACTATCATGAACCTAGTCTTAACACCTTTGCAAATAATGTTGTAGATCAATGGCCCGTCCCAACACCACCATGAATTTTAACGCGTTCCTAGAGAAAGACAAGCTGAAAGACGATGGAAGCAATTTCTCAGATTGGTTTATGAATCTGAAGATTATCCTCACTGCTGCCAAGAAACTGTATGTCCTAGATGCACCGCTAGGTGAAGCTCCAGCAGCGGGAGCGGCTGAAGATGTTAGGAACGTCTGGGCAGCCCGTTCTGAGGACCACGAGATAGTTAAGTGCGGTCTGTTGTACGGCTTAGGACCAAAGCTCCAAAAGCGTTTTGAGCACCATGGCGTTCATCAGATGATCAGTGATCTGAAAGCAATGTTTCAGACTCAAGCCAAGGTGGAGAGGTATGAGGCCTCCTCCAAGTTCTTTAGCTGTATGATGGAGGAGAACAGCTCTGTCAGTGAACACATGCTCAAAATGTCTGGGTACGGTGATCGTCTGGCACAGCTGGGTGTTGTGATTCTGTAGCACTCCGACCCCGGAATTATACAGAGAGGTTATGTAACCCACATGCTATGCTACACAATCGAAGGGCATGGAATTACCGCTCCCACGCAACACATCGATCATGCCATAAACACTGACATAGCTATCAATGTATAATAAAGAGATCAAGAGTTGTGTAACAACTGGAACATCACAGACTCTACGACACAAAAGTTCATATAGAAACTCATATAGCGAGAAAGATACAAATTACACAAAGAGGTCACAGACCCATCATTACAACATGCGGAAGCCAAATATGTTGTCTAACAACAAGATTCCAAAATATGGCCTAAGAGGCCTATAGATAAACAAATCCCAGCCAGCGTGTTCCACGACGTCCCAAGCTGCCACCTGGGAACCCCAGACTACTCGTCGATGTCCACGAAGAACCCACCTATCTGGTCGGTGACGTCCTCCTCTGAAACAATTAATAAGCAACAAAAAGAGACTGAGTACGACATACTCGCAAGTTTAGTAGGGCGATATAATCCCAATGATGATAAGGCTCTAAAGCTGTAAGTAGTTAATTTGCATAAAGCTAACTTTCCTTTTAAAAAACATGACACACGACATCGACTACTCAGAAGGGTTTTCGAAAGGGGATAAGATAATAAACCTTTATCTTTGGTTCACCTTGAACCAATAGTAGCCAGAAACCAACACTCTTCTCCACCAAGGCACTCCCTCGAATCACCCTCGAGGAAATGAACCTTTATCACACGTTGAAAAGTTGCAACCTTTAGCTGCCAAATTTTAATTGGGTTCAGGTTTTCTATGATCTTATCGTCTATTCCCAAGTCGTCCATAACCGCGGACACGGCTTTTCGAAAAGATTAAACCCTGCAGGGGTGTACTAATTTACCCATTGGTACCGTTCGGCTCGCCTGATTAGCTCTCTTCCGGGGAAAGCTGGCAAGTGGGCGCGGTTAAACCTTTACCTCGCGTGAGACTATCCAAGGATCATCTCTGGCGACAGGACAAGTTTATCCAGCCTATTTTAGCCCCTGCCCCCATCGCCACATCCTAAACACCACCACACACCCTCTTCATCGCGCCTTCGTCCACCTGCAACTCACACGCAAATGGAAAGCGCAAACTAGAGGAGCCTTGGATACGCCCGCACAAGTTATTCAGTTAGTAAGGAGCCCATACTCCCACCAATGGAAGCACGCTCGTCTTGGTTCAAGAGGTAAAGAACTCGCACCTAGGGGCAAGAATGAGGCAAAACACCATCCCCGATGGCAACTCATCCAAGCCGTTTAAGCAATTTTAATTAAGTACCACAAGTAACCACCATGTCCGAACATTCCATCAACATCATAAATATGGAATTAATATCACCGGACAATATAGCATTAGACTAAGCATGGCTAAGCATAGCTAAGCATATAACCAACACATATATATTTTATCTCCGGCCAACACATCAAACCTATGGTTCATAGGAGGGGAAACATGTGATGGTTTAGGGGACAATGCAATTCATAGGATACTCTACATCTTGATCAAAAGTGACATTGGAATCGAATGCAATATTATGGTGGAAAAAATAATTGTATAAAACAATAGGATGCTATATGCCAAGAAGGTTAGGTTATCTCTTGCCTTGGTTGGCAATATAAAGATATAGGGCTTCGGGGAAAACAGGGTCATTGACTTGTCGCTCCATACACTATTGTCGGCCTTCGGTGTTGTAGCTCTCCACTTCGGGCTCGTCTCGATCTCGATTCGTGTTCTAACGAGAAGAAGCAAACACCGAAAAGAAACAAGGCAATCAACACATATTGAAGTGCAATGCGCAAACACATGATGACATGACAAGTTATGCAATGATATCAACATATAATTTATCTAACAATTTAAATGGAGTTCCAAATAATTAGTGCAATTATTTGGAAACAACCCCATATTTAACTTAATGGTCACGTTGCTTATGAATTATTACATTACTACAATGCGACTTAAATATGAATGAGCATGACATTAATAGATAGGTATTGCTTTACCAATCATTTTGATACCTCGTTTGTATTTTTCCGATTATCGATGAATAAATAGTGAATTAAATAATTATTTGAATTTAATTCCTTTAACCAATTAAAGAAATAACATCAAGGTAAAATTTGTTGTCATGAGGTGATATTAGTATTATTAGATAGCATTTGAAATAATGAGCACTTTGATATTTTATTCATAATTTTTGGTTAATTATTTATCGAGTTATGATTTTCCCAATATTGTTATTTTTTTTGCCATTTTAGTAATTCTTAATAAACAGCAAGTGAATAGTTTCAAAAGACCATTACAAAGATTCTAACATGTAGAGTTTGTTTTTCTGAACAATTTGGTATTTAAATTGGAGCAATATTTAAATAGTTATCAATTCTTTTATTTGATTTTATTTTTAATTCCAAAAAGGAAAAAGAAAAACCCAGACATGTCGGCCTCCAAACCGACCAGGCCGGCCCACAGGCCGGGCAGGCTACCGAGGCCGTCGGCCTTGCGGCCGGCCCAGACCGGGCACTGGGCCGGGCACCCACCCGAGGCCTCCGGCCTCCTAGCCGGCCGGGCCAGGTTTGATCGGGGAGGGAGGCCGCGACCGGCACCCGCGGTGGTGAGCGCCGGCGTCGTCGCGCATGGTCTCGGCGAGGGAAAAGGCACGGAGGCCCGAGACGGGATGAGTTCGTCGCGCCTATCTACGGGGAATCTAGAACGGGTGGCACCGCCGCTTATTGGACGCCGGAGCGTTGAGTACGACGGCGACAGACGGCGGCCGGCGACGGATTACGGGGCTTCTACGACCTAGGGGGAGAGGAGAAGGACAGAGGTGTCCAGGTGGGTCGCCCGCTCACCCTTGTTGTGTGCGTCTGCTCGACGGTGAAGGTGGAGGTCGGTACTGGCGTCAACGGTGCTCGGCGGTCGTCGGTCGGAGTGGAAGGAGACGACGAAGAAACGGCCGGCCCGGCCGATTCCCGGCGCCTCAGGCCGATTCCTTCGACGAGGAGGTAGCTGTCGGCGAGGCGGTCTCGGTGGTGGTCTTCGATCTGCTCCCCGGTTCCTCTAGCGGCGGCACTACGGTGGCGGGCGCGGCGTCTCCACGGCGGCGGGCGCGGCGTCTCCACGGCGGCCACCTGAGAGAAGAGAGTAGGTGGGGAAAAGGTAGGGGATCAGGTGGGCGTGAGCTGAAGAGGGGAGAGAGAGAGAGGGCAGCGTCGTGGGCGTCCTTGTCCACCAGGAGGCAGAGCGGCATGGCGCCAGGGCAGGTTTGGTCGGCGACGCGCGGGAGCACAGCGACGAGCGGGTTCGTCCGGTCGCTACAGGGGAGGAGGAAGAGGAATTTGCAGAAACCCCCTGGTCCTTTTCCCCTTTTCCAGAATTTTAAAATTAACAGGGTTTTAGGTATTTAAATGAGGCCTTTAAACACCTTTAAAAATTCTGGGAAAATTCATGTAGGCTCCCCATCTCATTTAGAAGCTCCACTAAAATTGGTGCTCCAAAATAAAATGTTTTGAGCAACATTTGTTCACAGGGTTTAATTATGGTCATTTTTGATAATTTCCAAAATGCATTTACTTGGAGGACTTAAGCACCTTCAAAATAGTAAGAATATTCATGGAGTCTCCCAATATAATACTGAAGCTCCCCATAATTTTATTTTGAATTTTTGTCAAGTTTAACTTGGTTTCAAAAATAGAATTTTAATTGAACCAATTTTGAATTCTCCAATTTTTATTTCTTTGCTTGCCAAGAATTTGCTTGTGACAGAAATTATAAATGTATTCTTGGAACTTCCTTGACAAATTGGAAATTTAAGAATAATTTATTTTGCAATTTTGAGCAAGATATTTGATTTGAAAATTTGGGAAGGGTTTTGCTTCCCTTGTTTTAATTTCCAAGTGTTGCTTTATTTAAATTTTGCAATTTAAATGGATGCCATGATGAAATGTTGCAAAGCAAAAAGTGAAAATTTGGCCCATATTTTAGGGTACCAAACTGGGGCTGTTACAAATCTACCCCCCTTACAGGAATCTCGTCCCGAGATTCTAGAGTAGAAGGAGAGAGGAGGGAAACATGACAACAAGTGTCTTCCACGATCTTCTCGATCCCACGATGATCTTCCTTGTTGCAGAGCATAAGGTAACAAGCATGACATGCCGAGGTGGCGGAAGGAACAGAACATAGCTCAAGGTGTTGGACAAGTTTCCTCCAAGTGTTGGAAATATGAACTTTGCACAGGACCATACGCCACTGGGGAAAACTAGGAACAACTTGACCAAACAAAGGTCGAGCAGAAGATAGGGCAACCGATCACTTTGTTCAGGATCTTTGTCCAAGACTAAGACATCACTACAAACCACCCTGATGTGTAGCCAGTAGAGATTTAGAGCACCGCGAGGAGAAAGGACATCTTTTGGACTCCACGCCTTCGACATACCAGAAGTTTCCATAAGATTAAAGCTCGGGCCCTAACGTTACTGATGAAATCACACAATGTCTGGGTGATTGGGAAAAACTTTGGGTTCACCTAGGAGGGAAAGATATTGCACTGATTCACCATTAGATAGAGATGTTGGGAATATGCCCTAGAGGCAATAATAAAATGATTTATTAGCATATTCATGTTTATGATAATAGTTTATTATCCATGCTATAATTGTATTAACCGGAAACATAATACATGTGTGGAATATAAACACCAGGTGTCCCTAGTAAGCCTCTACCGGACTAGTTCGTTAGTCAAGAGATGGTTAGAGTTTCCTAACCATGGACTTGTTACAGTCACTTGATAACGGAGTCATATCATTAGGAGTAATGATGTGATGGACAAGACCCGATAATAAAGAGTTGCAATTGATCGTGTCACACAAGTTTCATTGCCAACGCTTTTAGTATGCCAAGTATAGTTTCCTTAGACCATGAGATTATGTCACTCCCGTTTACCGGAGGAATACTTTGTGTACATCAAACGTCACTTCGTAACTGGGTGATTATAAAGGTGGCTTTCAGGTATCTCCGATGGTATTTGTTGGGTGACATGAATCAAGAGTGGGATTTGTCCTTCCTTGTGACGAAAAAGATATCTCTGGGCCCTCTCGGTAATATAGCATCAGAAAAGGTTGCAACCATGTGATTAAGTGTTAATCACGGAGATCCTATATTATGGACGAGTAAAGAGAATTTGCCAGGTAACGAGATGAAACTAGATATGGAGATATCGACGATCGAATCTCGGGCAAATTAAATATCGGTGAGACAAAGGGAATCGTATACGAGATTAAGAATCTCCGGCATCGTGGTTCAATCGATAAGGAACTTCGTTGAATATGTAGGAGTCAATATGGGCATCCCGGTCCCGCTGTTGATTATTGATATGATCATGTCTGCATGTTCTCGAACCCATAGGGTCACACACTTAACGCTCCGATGTAGCTAGGGTTAGCGATGAGATAATTGATGGTATTAACGAATGGTGATTCGGAGTCTCGGATGGGATCCCGGACGTCACGAGGAGTTCCGGAGGAGTCCGGAGAATAAGATTCATATAAGGAAAGTGGTTTCCGGAGGTATCGGAAAGGTGCGGGAATTTTCCGGTAGAGTACCGGAATATTCTAGAAGGTTCTATAGGAGTCTAGAAGTGGGGCCCATAGGAGTATGGGGGCCCACATGGACCATAGGGGTGGTGCAGCAGCCTCATGGGCTGGCCGCACCAGCCTCCTAGGCCCATGCGGCTAAGGGGCAAAGGGGCCCAAGTGGGGGGCGCCCCAAACCCTAACTTGGGGGCCAAGCCTCCCAAGCCCTAGGGCCAGCACGCCCCTCCCCTTGCCTCCACCTATAAAAGGAGGGGTGGGGGTGCGGCACACATATGCCAAGGCTGCCCTAGCCGCACCCCACCCTAAACCCTAGCCGCCGTGCGCCACCTCTCCCCCCGGAGGGCTGCCGCACTCCACCTCTTCTTGGCGCCACCCCTCCCGTAGGGCTGCCGCCATCTCCTCCACCAAGGTTGCTGCACCACCCCTAGCCGTAGGGCTGCTGCACCATGTCCTCCTCTCCCTCTCCTCTTGCTTGGCTTGGCGAAGCCCTGCTCGTGGAGACTACACCATCAACGCCACCACAACCGTCGTGGTGCCGAGATCCATCTAGCCATCTCCACCTTGCTTGCGGGATCAAGAAGGCGGAGATCTACATCGAGCCATACGTGTGGATACCGCGGAGGTGCTGCCCGTCGTGGCACTTCATCGGATTGGATCGCGTGGAAATACATCTCCTCGCGACTAGATGAGTCTAGTTGCGGGGATCGACTAGCCAACCCCTGCACCGACAAAACGCGTTTGTTCGATCTTCAAGGGTAAGAGATTGGATCTCCACTTCGCTACCTTCGTCTAATAGATCTAGATCCTTGGGGTTTATTCCGCTTGTTGCGTAGGAAAATTTTTGTTTTCTATGCTGCGACCCCATCAAGAGAGATCAAACCTTATACACGAGCTATTCCCAAGATACAAGGAGTATGGGGGGGGGGGGTTCGACCGATAGATATTTAGCAACTTCGTGGTAATGTTCTCCTTGAGGTTTTAGATATCACACTCAGTCTTCGGAAAAGCCTTCAATCGATCATCAAGCGAAGGTCGTACTTGAAGATAGAGAAAAGACCATAGGGGAACTCTTAGGATAAATTACCCATGTTACACGTGGATAGTGGGTGATTTTTAAGTATTGAAGAGATTTCGTCAATAGAACTTCCGGTGAGGTTCTTGAACCACAACACCGAACTTGTTGGGTTACTAGTAGGTTTAGGTCATGCTCTTGATAAACACCAAGCTTCATTTCTGCTTGAGGTTCCGAGTTGGTTAGGTGTGCAGATACTCCAGGCTTAGCAGGTCTGGAGGGAAGTTTCCGCAAGTTAACAGAAGGTAGGGTCACTAGTTTCCTCAAGACATGGGCTTCAAGTCAAGCTCCAGGACACGAGCTAGATTGGGAGTTCCATGGGGTCACGACTACGAAAAGAAACTTGAACCAGCATGTACTCCAATCACTGAAGCGCAACTGAGTCCTGATTGGGAAACACCGGTAAGATGCTGAGATTTGACAACCTCTTCTTATTTAAGAACAACTCGGCCAGTGGCATACATGACGTATTTAGAGAACTGGAGGTAACAACCTACCATCTCAACAACAATCCGCACATGCATAACCAACTTGTGATTTTTTTAAAAAAATTTAATTTTTTTTTCCGGGGAGGCAAGGTGAACTTCACTCGGACCCCTGGCGACATATGTCAACCATTGCACAAGGACCAGAGAAGAGCACTACCAACATCCAGAACACATACTACGTGATGACACGAAAATGGTTCTGACAAGCTTCCAATATTACTCGACAACACGGTCAGGGGACAACCCGACAGTACTTCTGGAAAAACACCCAGAATATCACGAACCGCCGCATGTCACTGGTTGCGAGAAGAATCTTGCTTTTCAAGGCAAAGGATGTGGTCTTGAGAGTTTCGACATGAATCTAACTCGTTGACCGAAGGTGGGCACCTGAACGAATGGATTTGGCAGCTCCGTCGATCTAATCTTGATAACCTAAGTGCTAAACATGCTAAGAGTGCCATCAGAGTCCTTGGATTTCAAAGCAACAACATTTGCTAAGAATATCCGATTACCACCTCAATATACATCCTCAACATTCTCGAGCCGAGTAGCTCGGAGGTAGATGGATAAGGAAGGGTAAGAGCATCACTTCTTCAAGTGCGTCATGAGACTAAGCACGACCCCGTGATATAAAGAGTGTGACACCCCAAGGTGGAACGGAACAAAAGCTAAACAAGCTCTTACTCCGCGAATTTACAATGTTTTGACCTGGCCGAGAGATGGACAAGGTACCGGAGTTTGTTTCTCCTGACATCCCGAAGCGGAATGTCTTGACGAAACACAAGAAAAACATGCATCAGAACACACCAACGCATGATAAACTTGACTGTCAACTGACAGATAGAGGTCGGACAACACATTAAGAGTAAGAACAGGCTAACAACAATCCAAGATATTGCAGAAGCCTTTGTTAGCACTCTTCCGACAACTAGTGCCGAAAGGGTTTCACGAACGAGTGTTACTAGAGGAATCACAACATTGATGGAAAAACTCGCTAAGAGCAATCCTGTCGTGATCCAGATGGTTCCCTGACAGAGAGTCTAGCTAAAGCTAGTGTCAGAGGAGAGCATTGCTGAGCAAGTCAATTACGGCTGCAACCTCGAGTTTGAAGACTAACTTCAATTTTGCCAACCTGATGTAGGGTTTGACAAGTAACATCAGGGTGCAACGGAAAAGATCTTGGGTTAAAGATCAGCTTCATGTACTGGGACTCACATAGCATAATGCTCACAAGGGTGACAACCCTCATGAATCATTACACCAGAGCCCTAGCACAATCCGAGACCTTCGGTTCAAGATCTTGGGCTAAAGCAAAGGAATGTCTTGACGATCCGCAATACTTCCTCTCTTCGGGCTTTAGAATTGGCAGACGAGCAGAGCTAACCAGTAAACTAAAGGTAGAAGCCAACCCCGTGATCCTAAAGATTAGAATTTTGCAGACGACCAGAAGCACCATTAATTCAAATAGAGGTAAGATAATTCAGAGATAGAGCGAATTGGGTAAGGAGTAAAAAGAATCCTAAGAGGGTTTTCACAACTAATTTTTAGGTTATAAATAATTTTCAACACTAGAATCGACATCAACCAATAGAAAGGGTTTCCTACAGGCAGTCCTACTCTGATACCAACTTGTAGCGCCCCGACCCCGGAATTATACAGAGAGGCTATGTAACCCACAGGCTATGCTACACAATCGAAGGGCATGGAATTACCGCTCCCACGCAACACATCGATCGTGCCATAAACATTGGCATAGCTATCAATGTATAATAAAGAGATCAAGACTTGTGGAACAACTGGCACATCACAGACTCTACGACACAAAAGTTCATATAGCAACTCATATAGCGAGAAAGATACAAATTACACAAAGAGGTCACAGACCCATCATTACAACATGCAGAAGCCAAATATGTTGTCTAACAACAAGATCCAAAATATGGCCTAAGAGGCCTATAGATAAACAAATCCCAGCCAGCGTGTTCCACGACGTCCCAAGTTGCCACCTGGGAACCCCAGACTACTTGTCGATGTCCACGAAGAACCCACCTATCTGCTCGGTGACGTCCTCCTCTGAAACAATTAATAAGCAACAAAGAGAGACTGAGTACGACATACTCGCAAGTTTAGTAGGGCGATATAGGCCCAATGATGACAAGGCTCTAAAGCTGTAAGTAGTTAATTTGCATAAAGCTAACTTTCCTTTTAAAAAACATGACACACGGCATCGACTACTCAGAAGGGTTTTCGAAAGGGGATAAGATAATAAACCTTTATCTTCGGTTCACATTGAACCAATAGTAGCCAGAAACCAACACTCTTCTCCACCAAGGCACTCCCTCGAGGAAATGAACCTTTATCACACGTTGAAAAGTTGCAACCTTTAGCTGCCAAATTTTAATTGGGTTCAGGTTTTCTATGATCTTATCGTCTATTCCCAAGTCGTCCATAACTGCGGACACGGCTTTTCGAAAAGATTAAACCCTGCAGGGGTGTACTAATTTACCCGTTGGTACCGTTCGGCTCGCCTGATTAGCTCTCTTCCGGGGAAAGCTGGCAAGTGGGCGCGGTTAAACCTTTACCTCGCGTGAGACTATCCAAGGATCATCTGTGGCGATAGGACAAGTTTATCCAGCCTATTTCAGCCCCTGCCCCCATCGCCACGTCCTAAACACCACCACACACCCTCTTCATCGCGCCTTCGTCCACCTGCAACTCACACGCAAATGGAAAGCACAACCTATAGGAGCCTTGGATACGCCCGCACAAGTTATTCAGTTAGTAAGGAGCCCATACTCCCACCAATGGAAGCACGCTCGTCTTGGTTCAAGAGGTAAAGAACTCGCACCTAGGGGCAAGAATGAGGCAAAACACCATCCCCGATGGCAACTCATCCAAGCCTTTTAAGCAATTTTAATTAAGTACCACAAGTAACCACCATGTCCGAACATTCCATCAACATCATAAATATGGAATTAATATCACCGGACAATATAGCATTAGACTAGGCATGGCTAAGCATAGCTAAGCATATAACCAACACATATAAATTTTATCTCCGGCCAACACATCAAACCTATGGTTCATAGGAGGGGAAACATGTGATGGTTTAGGGGACAATGCAATTCATAGGATACTCTACATCTTGATCAAAAGTGACATTGGAATCGAATGCAATATTATGGTGGAGAAAATAATTGTATAAAACAATAGGATGCTATATGCCAAGAAGGTTAGGTTATCTCTTGCCTTGGTTGGCAATATAAAGATATAGGGCTTCGGGGAAAACAGGGTCATTGACTTGTCGCTCCATACTCCATTGTCGGCCTTCGGTGTTGTAGCTCTCCACTTCGGGCTCGTCTCGATCTCGATTCGTGTTCTAACGAGAAGAAGCAAACACCGAAAAGAAACAAGGCAATCAACACATATTGAAGTGCAATGCGCAAACACATGATGACATGACAAGTTATGCAATGATATCAACATATAATTTATCTAACAATTTAAATGGAATTCCAAATAATTAGTGCAACTATTTGGGAACAACCCCATATTTAACTTAATGGTCACGTTGCTTATGAATTATTACATTACTAAAATGTGACTTAAATATGAATGAGCATGGCATGAATAGATAGGTATTGCTTTACTGATCATTTTGATACCTCGTTTGTATTTTTTCGAGTATCGATGAATAATTAGTGAATTAAATAATTATTTGAATTTAATTCCTTTAACCAATTAAAGAAATAACATCAAGGTAAAATTTGTTGTCATGAGGTGATATTAGTATTATTAGATAGCATTTGAAATAATGAGCACTTTGATATTTTATTCATAATTTTTGGTTAATTATTTATCGAGTTATGATTTTTCCCAATATTGTTATTATTTTTGCCATTTTAGTAATTCTTAATAAACAGCAAGTTAAGAGTTTCAAAAGACCATTACAAAGATTCTAACATGTAGAGTTTGTTTTTCTGAACAATTTGGTATTTTATTCGCTAAAATTGGAGCAATATTTAAATAGTTATCAATTCTTTTATTTGATTTTATTTTTGATTCCAAAAAGGAAAAAGAAAAACCCAGACATGTCGGCCTCCCAACCGGCCAGGCCGGCCCACAGGCCGGGCAGGCTACCGAGGCCGTCGGCCTTGCGGCCGGCCTAGACCGGGCACTGGGCCAGGCACCCACCCGAGGCCTCCGGCCTCCTGGCCGGCCGGGCCAGGTTTGACCGGGGTGGGATGCCGCGACCGGCACCCGCGGTGGTGAGCACCGGCGTCGTCGCGCATGGTCTCGGTGAGGGAAAAGGCACGGAGGCCCGAGACGGGAGGAGTTCGTCGCGCCTATCTACGGGGAATCTAGAACGGGTGGCACCACCGCTTATTGGACGCCGGAGCGTTGAGTACGATGGCGACAGACGGTGGCCGGCGACAGATTACGGGGCTTCTACGACCTAGGGGGAGAGGAGAAGGACAGAGGTGTCCAGGTGGGTCGCCCGCTCACCCTTGTTGCGTGCGGCTGCTCGACGGAGAAGGTGGAGGTCGGTACTGGCGTCAACGGTGCTCGGCGGTCGTCGGTCGGAGCGGAAGGAGACGACGAAGAAACGGCCGGCCCGGCCGATTCGCGGCGCCTCAGGCCGATTCCTTCGACGAGGAGGTAGCTATCGGCGAGGCGGTCCCGGTGGTGGTCTTCGATCTGCTTCCCGGTTCCTCTAGCAGCGGCACTACTGTGGCGGGCGCGGCGTCTCCACGGCGGCCACCCGAGAGAAGAGATCAGGTAGGGAATAGGTAGGGGAGCAGGTGGGCGTGAGCTGAAGACGGGAGAGAGAGAGGGCAGCGTCGTGGGCGTCCTTGTCCACCAGGGGGCAGAGCGGCATGGCGCCAGGGCAGGTTCGGTCGGCAACGCGCGGGAGCACAGCAACGAGAGGTTCGTCCGGTCGCTACAGGGGAGGAAGAAGAGGAATTTGCAGAAACCCCCTGGTCCTTTTCCCCTTTCCAGAATTTTAAAATTATCAGGGTTTTAGGTATTTAAATGAGGCCTTTAATCACTTTTTAAAATTCTGGGAAAATTCATGTAGGTTCCCCATCTCATTTAGAAGCTCCACTAAAATTGGTGCTCCAAAATAAAATGTTTTGAGCAACATTTGTTCACAGGGTTTAATTATGGTCATTTTTGATAATTTCCAAAATGCA
Organism: Puccinellia tenuiflora; assembly: GCA_012064385.1. Taxonomy (NCBI): domain Eukaryota; kingdom Viridiplantae; phylum Streptophyta; class Magnoliopsida; order Poales; family Poaceae; genus Puccinellia; species Puccinellia tenuiflora. Next base: position 2,209,711 of record QRDG01000473.1, on the reverse strand, counting down.
TTTACTTGGAGGACTTAAGCACCTTCAAAAATAGTAAGAATATTCATGGAGGCTCCCAATATAATACTGAAGCTGCCCATAATTTTATTTTGAATTTTTGTCAAGTTTAATTTGGTTTCAAAAATAGAATTTGAATTGAACCAATTTTGAATTCTCCAATTTTTTTCTTTGCTTGCCAAGAATTTGCTTGTGACAGAAATTATAAATGTATTCTTGGAACTTCCTGGACAAATTGGAAATTCAAAAATAATTTATTTTGCAATTTTGAGCATTGCTTCATTTGTTTTAAATTTCCAAGTGTTGCTTTATTTAAATTTAGCAATTTAAATGGATGCCATGATGCAATGTTGCAAAGCAAAAAGTGAAAATTTGGCCCATATTTTAGGGTACCAAACTGGGGCTGTTACAGATTCCCAATGAGTTGGGGATTGACCGCGTTCTCCAGTCACTTCCACCTAGCTATGAAGGCTTCGTGATGAACTATAATATGCAAGGGATGGAGAAAACTCTTCCTGAGCTCTTCGCGATGTTAAAGACCGCGGAGGTGGAAATCAAGAAGGAGCATCAAGTGTTGATGGTCAATAAGACCACCAGTTTCAAGAAAAGGGGCAAGAGAGACAACTTCAAGAAGGGCGGCAAGCAAGCTGCCGCGCCTGCGAGGAAGTCAAGGAAGGGCCCTAAGTCTGATACTGAGTGCTTCTACTGCAAGGGAATTGGACACTGGAAGCGGAACTGCCCCAAAGTATCTGGCGAACAAGAAGGCTGGCACCGTCAAACAAGGTATATGTGATATACATGTTATTGATGTGTATTTAACAAGTGCTCGTAGTAGCACCTGGGTATTTGATACTGGTTCGGTTGCTAATATATGTAACTCGAAACAGGAGCTGCGGAATAGACGACGCTTGGCGAGGGACGAGGTGACGATGCGCGTCGGAAATGGATCAAAAGTTGAAGTCATTGCTGTCGGCACACTCCCTCTACGTCTACCTTCGGGATTAGTTTTAAACCTTAATAATTGTTATTTGGTGCCTGCGTTAAGCATGAACATTGTATCTGGATCTTGTTGATTGTGAGACGGTTATTCATTTAAGTCTGAAAACTTTGGTGTTTCGATTTACATGAATAATATCTTTTATGGTCATGCACCTGAGAGGAATGGTTTATTTATGTTGAATCTCGATAGTAGTGATACACATGTTCATAACATTGATGCCAAAAGATGTAAACTGAATGATGATACTACCACATATTTGTGGCACTGTCGTTTGGGTCACATTGGTGTAAAGCGCATGAAGAAACTCCATTCTGATGGAATTTTGGATTCACATGATTTTGAATCATTTGAAACTTGCGAACCATGCCTCATGGGCAAGATGACCCAAACACCCTTCTCCGGCACGATGGAGAGAGCAACAGACTTGTTAGAAATCATACATACTGATGTGTGCGGTCCAATGAGTGTTGCATCGCGCGGTGGATATCGTTATTTCTTGACCTTCACAGATGATTTAAGTAGATATGGGTATATTTATTTAATGAAGCACAAGTCTGAAACGTTTGAAAAGTTCAAAGAATTTTAGAGTGAAGTAGAGAACCATCATAACAAGAAAATAAAATTTCTTCGATCTGATCGTGGAGGTGAATATTTGAGTTACGAATTTGGTATGCATTTAAAGACGTGTGGAATAGTTTCACAACTCACGCCACCTGGAACACCACAGCGTAATGGTGTGTCTGAACGTCGTAATCGAACCTTATTGGATATGGTGCGATCTATGATGTCTCTTACTGATCTGCCACTATCATTTTGGAGCTATGCATTAGAGACAGCCGCATTCACTTTAAATAGGGCACCATCAAAATCCGTTGAGACGACTCCATATGAGTTATGGTTTGGCAAGAAGCCGAAGTTATCGTTTCTTAAAGTTTGGGGCTGCGATGCTTATGTGAAAAGACTTCAACCTGATAAGCTCGAACCCAAGTCGGAAAAATGCGTCTTCATAGGATACCCTAAGGAAACTATTGGGTATACCTTCTACCACAGAACCGAGGGCAAGATTTTTGTTGCCAAGAATGGTTCCTTTCTGGAGAAGGAGTTTCTCTCGAAAGAAGTGAGTGGGAGGAAAGAACAGTTTGACGAGGTTATCAAACCTATTCTTGAGATGCCGAGTAGCGTAGATCTGGAAGATGTTTTAGAGCAGCCATCGCCACCTGAAGAAGGAGCAAATGATGGAGATCATACTACTCCGGTCAAGGCTGCTATTGAACCTCGCAGGTCAACAAGGGAACGTATCGCTCCTGATCGGTACGACCCGGTCATGAGTGTCATGTTGTTAGACAATGATGAACCTGCGAGTTATGAGGAAGCGATGATGAGCCCTGACTCCGATAAATGGCTAGGAGCCATGAAATCCGAAATGGAATCCATGTATGAAAACCAAGTATGAACTTTGGTGGACTTACCAAACGACCACAAGGCCGTTGAGAACAAATGGATATTCGAGAGAAAGACAGACGCTGACGGAAACGTCACCGTGTATAAAGCTCGACTTGTCGCAAAGGGTTTCCGACAAATTCAAGGAGTTGACTACGATGAGACATTCACACCAGTAGCGATGCTGAAATCTGTTCGGATTATGTTAGCAATTGTCGCATTTTATGATTATGAAATTTGGCAAATGGATGTTAAGACCGCGTTCCTTAATGGTCATAAAGGAAGAGTTATACATGGTGCATCCCAAAGGTTTTGTTGATCCTAAGGATGCTAACAAAGTATGCAAACTTCAGAGATCCATTTATGGACTGAAGCAAGCATCGCGGAGTTGAATCTCCAGTTTGATGAAGTGATCAAAGGGTTTGGATTTGTCCAAACTTATGTAGAGGCCTGTCTTTACAAGAAAGTGAGTGAGATCTCTGTAGCATTTCTGATACTATATGTGGATGACATATTATTGATTGGAAATAATATAGAACTACTTGAAAGTGTAAAGGCTTATTTGAATAAGAGTTTTTCAATGAAAGACTTTGACGAAGCAGCGTATATTTTAGGCATTAAAATCTACAGAGATAGATCAAAACGCCTAATAGGGCTTTCACAGAGTACATACCTTGACAAGGTTCTGAAGAGGTTCAGAATGGAAAATTCAAAAAAGGGTTCTTACCAATGTTGCAAGGAAAGGTTTTGAGTAAGACTCAAAGTCCAGTTGCTAGGAAAAATACGAATCTTCTAATATGACAACTTCTAAAAATGTTCACAAAAAGACTTATGTATGACCATCCATGAGTTTGGTACCAAATGACCAAGGTGATGGCCATATTTGGGAATTGTACAATTCCCAAATATTATGATCTTTCATGCTTTCTAGCTAATTCTCCCATTTAAATGACTTCATGCCTATTTTTAAAAGTAAATTGTTGAACTACAACTGTGTCATAGTTTGTTCTTATAAATTGTTAAAAATCATTTTACGGTACATAATACAAAAGAGAACCACCATGAGTTTTGAAATATTTAGCCCCTTTCTATGAATAGCCATGTCAGTCATTTTTATCCTGTTCTGAAAAAAACACAAAGAAAATAATGAAAAATTCAAAAAATACAATCCTTCCTCGTGGATTCCTTTTATGTGTACTACTCCCTCTATATCATAATATAAAATGTTTTGGCTATTTGCATGAGGACTTCATACGGAACAAAATAAGTGAATATACACTTTAGTTACGTCTATATACATACATTCGTATATAGTTTGCATGCAAATAGCTAAAACATCTTATATTATGAGACTGAGGGAGTAGTTGTGATGAAAAAGTAAAACTTTATCTGATCGATCGAGACCTCCTCGCATTACCATATCGCCTAGAGGGGAGGGCTATTTACCGGCGGAGGAGTGGCGGAGTGGTACACCCAGAGCCTCTCTCTAGGTTTTCTATGAATAACGTGGTATATATTTTTTTAAATACTCGTATTCTACAGACTTCTGAATCTTTCCCGAGAAAATAAAATAGAAAACCGACCAATCTAGCACCCATGCACTAAACCGGCAGATGCAGAGTATATTCTTCTGGCAAGGCGACGCCCGTTGCAAAACGTGGAGACAGGGGATGTTGCCGCTAGCTGTTGTTTTTCATAGTCAGTTTTAGTGGTCAGTCCGAAGCCTGCCCCGGTTTTGGTCTCCAAGTCAACTCTTTCTGTGCCTTGCCGCGAGTTTTGCAATCCATTTTCTTATTTTCGCTGCCGTTGACCTATAGCCCCTTGATCACGTCACTACGTTTTCAATCAATATACTACACGGGGCTTCAATCTCTGAAACCGGCGGAGACACAAGCGGACAGAGCAGCGGACGAACAGAAGCAGCAGCTGAGGCGGCATCCCCTGTTTCGGCTACCTTCTCCAAGAAAAAAAAATCCCTTTCTATTCCCCAAGCTAACCTTAATAACTTGATAATTCATCCAGCATCAGTATATATACAGGGCTCGCCTCGCCTTTCTTCCTCACCAACGTTTAATCAACGTACTGCAAAGTAGACACAGCAACAAGGATCGATCTTTGTCTTTGAGTTCTTGCAGCTAGCTAGCGACCGAAAGCAATGGCGACCGCCGGGAAGGTGATCAAGTGCAGAGGTTAGTTCTTGAAATACTAGTAGCTAGTTACATATGCTTGATTGGTGTGCGAAGGAACTCTGGAAGAATTGTTGGGAGTAACGGAGGGCTAACTGGTTTTGTTCGTGGGTGACTGCAGCGGCGGTGGCATGGGAGGCCGGGAAGCCGCTGTCGATCGAGGAGGTGGAAGTGGCGCCGCCGCAGGCCATGGAAGTGCGTGTCAAGATTCTCTATACCGCCCTCTGCCATACCGATGTCTACTTCTGGGAGGCCAAGGTATCCATAATTGTTTGTTATCTCATAGTTTGGTGGTTTCCAATTGGGTAACGGGACAAAGGATCAGCGGCTAATTAAAATGGTGATGTTCTGCTTGGATTTCTGCAGGGGCAAACTCCTGTTTTCCCTAGGATCTTAGGCCATGAAGCTGGAGGGTACGCATCACACTTCTGCCTCTCTGTCTCTATCTTATTCTGTTACAGTGTTGCTTTGTGGAATCTTGACTCCTAAATTCTAGTTTATTCATGCTCGCTTGTAGTTATAGTCATCCTAAGTCCTGATTTGTCACTAGTATTGGATTGATAACAATATACAGCAAGTGTCCAAATTTTAGTGCCATGGGATAGAACACAAGCTCACATAAAGTGCTTGGTGGAACAATATGGTATATCTCCTAATTACTTCTGTACACATTATTATTAAATCAGATAACTGAATATATTAATCATTTTGTGATCTATTTGGGTTCACTAATTTCCTTGACAAGTGTCTCTTTTCTGCATTTCAATGAATATTATGTTTGATCTTCATAGTTTATCTGTTATAAAAACCGTTTCCCAAAATTACTTCCTCCTCACAGGATTGTCGAGAGCGTCGGAGAGGGTGTGACTGAGCTTGTCCCAGGTGATCATGTCCTCCCGGTGTTCACTGGTGAGTGCAAGGAGTGTGCCCATTGCAAGTCGGAGGAGAGCAACCTGTGTGACCTCCTCAGGATCAATGTTGATCGTGGTGTGATGATCGGTGACGGCCAGTCCCGCTTTACTATCAATGGGAAACCGATCTTCCACTTCGTCGGTACCTCCACCTTCAGTGAGTACACCGTGATCCATGTCGGGTGCCTTGCGAAGATCAACCCAGAGGCGCCCCTTGACAAAGTTTGTGTTCTCAGCTGCGGTATCTCAACTGGTAAGAGATGGCTGAAAATACCAGTATTTCCTAATAAACGAATATGTTTGGGATGCCTCTTTTAGTGAATGAAATGTCATTTTTCTTCAGGACTTGGTGCCACGCTAAATGTCGCGAAACCGAAGAAGGGTTCAACGGTGGCAATTTTTGGTCTTGGAGCTGTAGGCCTTGCTGTAAGTGACACTATGATCAGTATCTTGCACAATATATTATTGCAGATATATGACATTATAGTGTAACCAAGACTAACTGATATATGTTTTTTATTCACCTGATCAGGCCATGGAAGGGGCCAAGATGGCTGGAGCATCAAGGATCATTGGTGTGGACTTGAACCCTGCAAAATACGAGCAAGGTAAAATTTGTCTGATGGGAACACAAGGACATCTTAGTAAATGTTGTTTGATAGCACACTGAACCAACATGTCAATCATTTTTCAGCTAAGAAATTTGGATGCACTGACTTTGTGAACCCAAAGGACCACACCAAGCCCGTGCAAGAGGTTTGTACTTTTTCATCAATATTCAGTACTCAGTTCTCCCCTAATTTGTTCATGACATAAGCAACCTTGGGCCCAAAAACTCATTTGTTCAATGATGATCGATCTGCAGGTGCTTGTCGAGATGACCAATGGTGGAGTTGACAGTGCCGTCGAGTGTACTGGCAACATCAACGCCATGATTTCTGCCTTCGAATGCGTCAGCGATGTAATATACTTTCCACTGCAGCTACATATAATCTGTACTCCTACATTTTAAACTGAATCCTGAAATCTGTTGGATGCAGGGGTGGGGCGTGGCCGTGCTGGTGGGCGTCCCTCACAAGGAGGACGTGTTCAAGACCCAGCCGATGAACTTTCTCAGCGAGAAGACACTGAAAGGCACCTTCTTCGGCAACTACAAGCCGCGCACCGACCTCCCTGAGGTCGTCGAGATGTACATGAGGAAGGAGCTGGACCTGGAGAAGTTCGTCACCCACAGCGTGCCATTCTCGCAGATCAACACCGCGTTCGACCTCATGCTCAAGGGGGAGGGACTGCGATGCGTCATGAGGATGGACGAGTAGAGAGAGATCGCCTCTTCTTGGCCATTTCCCTCGCTGCTTTCAAGATTTGGCGCTTCAGAAATATAAGAGAATGAACTTTTAATAAATTCCTAGTCGTCAGACAAGCATGTGGTGTTCATCTCTGTGATCACAGAGAACGAACAGCTCTGCGTATTGTGTTGAAGGTTTGGTCTTCAGTTTCAGTGTGTCGTCCGCTGCTTCCAGTTAGCGTGTAAATTACTACCGTTGTGCACAATAATAATATCTTGCAGTTTCTGTGTTAATATTGTCCGTCTTCCATTGCAAAAAAGGTTCTTCTACATCTCTAGGTTTCTTGTTTGCAGAAAGCCTTTCTTTTTTTGGTGAGCGATACAGTTTTGAAGGCTTTTAATATCCGGAGAAGGAGAGATTTCGTTATGCTGATAACAATGCTCACATATCACACTACTCATATCCTTTGTGTATTTGCAGTCCGGCGTTGCTGTCGGTTGCAGGTTAATGGCTTTACGGTGCTCTGTTTTGTCATACTAGATCAAAGCACAAATCTCCGTCGTCGGAGTGGAGTACCGGGAACGGTCCGAGGCCTTGCAAAGCAAGACAGGCTATCTGTAGCATTTTTTGGAATCACTGATTTAGACTGTTTATTCATGTAAGATCACAAAAAAAAAACGGTTTTGAAGATAAAAGGACAATATCATAATGATTTCAGGAAGCATGTCAAGGGCAACTTCACACATTTTCTTGCCACCAGAATAAGTCACGACTGTTACTGTGTTACAAGCGTGTTTGGTAACATTTTATTTTTGAAAAAGGGACTCCTGTCCTTTGTCCTCCGCATCGATCGATTTATATACCCATTTTATTTCATTATTTAAGATTGACTAGTATACGTGCACGTGCAACGCACGTCTATACAACGCATGTCTTGTTATTAAGCTGAATATCATCACTTACATACACACAGTAGAGAGTAGATAAGCATGTGTCCTATTACCTCCTCAATAGTAGCCCGATAGAACATGTACTCAAGCCGAGGTTATCACATTCATTATCAGATTCAAACATAATCGTGTACATGATGTGATTCAAAAGTATTTAGAGGGCACGAAGAAGCTTTGGGCAATGTACACGTCCTAATCATTGAAATGTAGACCTAAATGTAATTTGATTTCTCTAAAGATAGCTCCTAGTGCATACATCATATTCTCCAGACGTGATGGCTTCAAAACAAATGAGTAAGTTTCAAACGCTACATGATGACGGCCCATTTAACACGCTAGCTGTAGCAACGCTTGAGGCTCGTTATGAAGAGGAATCAATTACTCTCTCTAGGTTGCCTGTTCTAGCAGCAACACGTTGCCATGATCACTTTGAATGGTAAAGCCCCATCCTCCTGATTGATTAGTCTCGGCGTGTTGATTTCCAGGACATCAACTGGCGGTCGAGACAATTTTTGAGCCTTCATTTGCTTGTTTTCCTTCCCTTATGTTGTTCATCCAGCCAATTTGACTGATCATAGTTAATTAAAATATATGTCTTTATAGCTCGTTATCAATTCTCACACATTAGCCTTATTTCGTTTAGACAAATGTTCGATATGATGAAACTGGAGTACATAATAAATATCTCCAAGTCAGTATATTTACTGTACTCGCCCCAAATTAGCAACATTGTGTACGTAGAAAAGTTTGAAGGACAACATCTATATAACTCATAATTTAGTTCCCTGAAGAGGATAACAGTCACAACGATAACTATCAGGAGGAAGATCATACATACAAAAAGAAGGTTATAAATCTTATGAGGGGTTCACGCGAAAGATAAAAATCAACAAGAAAACTCACAACGTATGGATTATAGATTTACAGTGGTACATTTACTTTGAATAAAAGCTTGTGATGGTAAATGTAGAACTGATCAGTCTGCCTTTTTCTTACAATTTCTTCTGATATCTTCCCAAGACAATAGGGACACTGAAGTGCTAGCTGACCCAAAAGGAAAACGTCTGATCCATGGGGAGGCTGCTAGCAGGAATACTACAAAAAACCATCGTGAAAGGAACCAGATGTCGGGATCCTCTTTCCATGAAGCTTGTCAACTCTATGGAGCGCTTGACTTCTTTCCGTCCAAAGACATTTGGTATAATTTATGCTATCAGTGAGGGAAAGATCACTTCCCAAATTAGAAAGCCAGCAAGCGCCTTGACAAATGAAGCTTGCATCGACATCTCTTATAATTTCATGTGAAGGAAAGATCACTTCCAAATAATAAATTCGGCAAGCCCCTTGACAAACGAAGCTTGCATCGACATCTCTTATCGCAAAACCACAATCTCCTAACCGCTCTGCTCATGAAAGGAACCAAATGTCGACATCTTCTTTCTCTGGAGCTTGTCATCTCTGTGGAGCGCTTGGCATCTTATTTCCGTCCAAAGAAACCTTATGCAGTAATTAATCTCAGGCACGAAAATGCTGCAGCTTCAGGGTTTCTCTTGATTAATTTCACCTACAATCACAAAATCACTGAGTTTGAATGTGCATATAACACTTTCGTTGATGTGAAAACAGATTCTCACTACAGCTATGGTGGATGTAGCAGTTGTGACACTGACAGCATAAATTATACCTCTTTCTGATTTGTGATGAATAGTGAATAATAAAACAGATTTTGTAAGCGTACCTATTCATTTGAACATCTTGCAGCATTAGTTAAGACTTAAGCTCATAGAAATCATATGCAAGATGATAATTAGATAGGTCCGATGGAGAAAAGTTTAACGCAATAAGAATTACATGCCTAAATAATGCAGTAAAGAATAATCAGAAAGATGAAGGGAACATCCTGGGAACATATTTAAATAGGCACTGGCAAACTGCGAGTCCACGAAATTCAGTAATCTACATGTCACCCTTGCCGGACTATATGACATTGCTGCATACATCAAATCGAGTCAAACATGATGATTATACCAGGATAAAAGCTGCGCAGTAAATTGATTGATGCACGATTTGTCATGTAATGCATATTGGATTGCCAAGCAAGAAGAAAATAGCTTGAAAGTCAGATCATTTGAGTACCCTCATGGCAACTTTTTAGCTTGTTCATTGCCTTGACCTTCCTGTGTACTGATCACTGTAATATTAAATGGTTTATGTATTTCATCCTCACTAATTCCATGAAGCTTGACCATAGCGTCGGTCCGGCAGGATGTAGCTCGGTGGTTGCAATAGGCGTCACAACATAAATTAATTGGAAATCTAATCATCAATAATTGAAGAAAATGAGAGTGATTTATATTGATTGATATTGGGACTTCGTATCATACTCGAAAGTAGAAAAAGGAGCAAATATCAATAATGGTAGAGGCTTAAAATTAGTTGGAAAAAAATTAATGCCAAAAATCTTTTGAAGACTGGGAAATGATCTACATGAAACTACAATCCTCATAGTGAATATTAGCAATTTAGGTGGACTTCTGTATTTTGAAAATCAGCCCAAAATCTTAAGAAAAAAACTCCCAGGCCTACAACAGATGGGAAAGAAGAGAACATGGTACCATTACAACGTACACACGCGCATATATGTCTTGAGGCTATAAAAAGTTCTTAACCTCGGTTCTAATAATGTTAGTACTGAGAACAAAGTGTACATGGACGCATGTGTTGACAGATTACAGTTGTATCTCCATTAAAACAATCATACTATTATTAAAAGAAGAAGAAATCACATACTTGGAATGGACCGTAGAAATTCTTGACATGGACCAGACCAAGACACCAAGAGGTAGTGTGGTACTTAGAGTGTGTTTGGTTGGGTGGCTAGCCACCAAGTGGTTGTGGGTAGCCATTTTTTAAGTGGTTAGCCCATGTTTGGTTTGTGGTGTCGGATGTGTGGGGGTAGACAAATTTTAGGCATATTCCCTTAAAAAGTGGTTGAGCTCAACCACTATAAAAGTGGTGGTTGAGGCCAACCACCCGTGGGCGAGTCCCTGCCATCACCTGCGAAACATTTTACGACATATTCATCGTACTCAAAAAACAGAAAATTTACCCTTTTTAATATTTGAAAAAGCTTTTCATTATTAAATATATTAAGATATTTTACCCGTTTATATATGTGAAAAAACTTTCCCTTATTATATAAATATTAAGAAAAGTTGACAGATTTCCCTTTTAAATATTAACCAAACATTTACCTTTTAAATATTAGAATAAATTTTCCTTTTTATATATTAAAAATATTGGAATAAACTTTTTCCTTTAAATATAATAACAAATTTACCCTTCTAAAATAGTTGAAAACACATTTTTTTATATATTAACAATATTTGAAGAAACTTTTATATTTTAATTATTTGAACAAAATATTCACTTTTAAATATTTAAACAAACTTTTCTTGATTTATACATTAATAATATTGGAATAAACATTTCCCTTTAAATATAATAAGTAATTTTACGCTTTTAAATATTTGAAAACATTTTACTATTATATATTAAGAATATTTGAAGAAACGTTCCCTTGTAATTATTTGAACAAAATATTCACTTTTAAATATTTGAACTAACTCTTTCCTTTTAAATATTTGAGCAAAGTTATTTCAGTTGCTGATATTTTACCTCAACACATTAAGAAATTTCCCTCTCTAAATTACTGTATAGTATAGATATTTAAACAAACTTTTCCCTTTTATAAATATATTACGGGGTTTCCTCGGCATCTTAAAAATATTTGACCATATCACTCCAAGCATTTCTAATCCCTCAAAATAAACACAAATGTGGCCACCCCTAACCACTTTTTATCACTTCAACCAAACAGAAAACATGGCTAGCCAACACACACAACCAAACATGAAAAATGGTTACCACCAACCACGTGGTTAGGGGTGCCCCCAACCACTTTTTCATAGCCAATGAACCGAACACACCCTTAGACTGCCTTTTCATGAAGGAATCACATACAGCTCGCTCAGGAAACATACCACAACCTCGGTGGTCGTCGGCACTTGGAACTGCTGCATAGCGGACAAAGTGAGTACCTTGATAGAGGTAACCTGGGAAACTCGGATTTTCTAGTGGCGCCGAATCCGGGCCATGCCCATTAGCAGTTGAGGGGCACTCGTCGGCGCCGGATCGAGAGAAAGGGCAGCGACCCCGGCAGCAGCAGCAGCAGGCGAGCGGGATGGGCGGCTTGACCACCGGCAACCGTCGGACGGGCCGGGCCGGGTAATCTTCTAGTGGCGGCCTTGGTGTGGAATCGCATGGGGCAGCAGTGCCTCCGCCTTCGGTGGGATCGGCGGCGGCGAGCGAGTACGGCGGGCGATGGCAGATTACACGTTGTGTAGGGAGACGGTGGTACTGGGTGGTTGGGAGCGCGGCGCTGAGCAGCGAGGAGGGACCAGGCTGCGGGAGGCTACTTGCGCAGCGACGGTGGAGTCCTGTGGGGATTCGCGTGAGGAAGGGGCGGCGGAGCCGGACAGGCAGTGGCGTATGGGGGCTTCGTGTGGGAAAGATGCGGCTTGTCCGTCGGCATCGTATATTGGGGCGGAGTCGCAGGGGCAGCAGCTTCCCGTGGAGCGGCGTCTATGGTGGGAGGCCTTGACGGGCAGCGCGGTGGAGAAATCGAAAGGAGATCCGTGCAAGCGGGGAAGGAGGAGAGTATTGCGGCACTAAACATCTCATCAGCACGATTGGTTGGGAATTGATCCGCACAATCGGGGCATAGCTGGTGTGGCGGAACGTCTCGTGGCGGAATAGTTTCGTCTGCCCGTGAAATTTGCTAAAGGCACACTTTGGTGACGATTATCTTTACGTTGACGGTTAGATGTTATCAAGTGGGGCTGATCGTGGGGTGGAAATTGGTCCTTATTCTTCTGTCTGCAATGTTGGGGTGTATTTATAAAAGAATATGTTTGCTCTTTTATTAGTAGTAGAGATAAGAAAGATAATCCTCAGGCCGAATGCCTTGTGACTGTAACTCTACAAAACCACGAGGTTAGGGGTGAAAATAGTACATATTATTTTCGATCGATCGGAGATTTGGTTAGATAGTAACTAGATATGGATAATCATTCACGAATATGAAAAAAGAAGTGGTTTTATTAGTATCTGTACGTATCCAAAAATATATAATATTTTATGGTTATATCCGGCAAGTATACTGAATATATCCTACAAATAACATATCAAACCATAGATCACTAACATGTTAAACTGCAGCCTGTCCCAAAACTGACGAGGCTGCCTTTTTCCCCTAACGTCGTAGCCCTAAACGCGAGCACTTAATGTTTTATCCTTAAACCCTAAACCTCAATCTCGAAGGTCTCGCATTTGGAAACACTTCACCCTGTTCACAGGGACAGTAACAAAACCAAATGGTGAAGAGCATTGGACAAGATGCAATTTGTGTGCCTACATAGTCCGAGCAGAACCTTGCAAAGGCTCTACCACAATGTGAATTACATTCGTTGGAGGCAAACTCAATTAGTTCAAGGGAAGAATTAAGTTGCCACTTGGAATAGAAGTATGAGTTATTAAAAAAATCTCGACTACAGAATATCACAACACATTAAGTTAATTTGAACATTGGCATGTTTTCATATGGCAATTTTGTGATCGGTTTTTATGGCGAGTAAGTTGGTCCATGTGCTATATGCCCGTCCCATTCTCCAAGTGAAATAAGACAAAATGTCTATCCACTATATTTTTTTCATATTCGTAATGGGCAGGATCAAATTTCGTATTCATATCCGCACACTATCCGGTTTGTCTCTGAATCCGAGAGAAATATGGTTGCGGACATGGCATCACTATTATTTGACCGTATCTGCTCCGTTTTCACCCCCTACATGAAGCTACCACTAACCCTATGTTAAAACTAGATTTGGGAGCGCGGCCTGCCGCGCAGCACCAATTGATTCTTTTAATATTTTGCCCGTTGTTACCACAATTTGTACAGATTAATAAGAAGACTGTTAATATCCAAGAATATAAGCTGAACAAAATGATAGTATCATAATCACGGAAATAGGCTATTAATAGACAGGATGTACCGTAAAAAAACATGCCAAAGCAGCCCTGAAACACAGAACCTTTCAGGCAAATGAGCAACGATTTAAAATTTCACATCATAATAACACAACCTATTACAAATGTGGTAGTCGCATCGAGGTTCACAGTACACATACATACATGGGAACAATAGTAAATAGTCAGGGTTTGCTTAGTACATCGATCCAAGGAGCTAATCCTGTGGTACACCAAGTTTCAGTGGCACTAACAAAGAGACATGTACGGGAAATATAAGAAAAGGCTGCAGGACAAAAAAATCATCATTAGCTGATAGCTATTTTTTTGTAAAGGTCAAAACAACAGTAAGCATAGTGTACTCTTACCTTAAGCACACTATGGTTCGCGGCTCGGCAAGTATAGGTTTTATAGGTTTACTTGCTGCCATTGTTGAGCTCAGCAAGCTTGTTGATAGACATCTGCACATACGAACAGACGATGTCATAAGCAAAAGGGAAACGAACTGCAATCAGCTAATGAAGCAGAAGGATAAACCATGGAGCAATCACTAATAAGAGGGCATGGAAACCCTAAGATAAAGAAAACACGGGAAAGATCCGGTGACCAATGTAGTGGATATAGAACAACCTCAACCGTATACAGAATCAGTAGATAGATGAACATATCAATATGATACTTTAAGTTACCAAACATAACATATACAGAATCAGTAGTACTGATTACATCTGCACTACTGTTTAAAACAGGGAGAAAAGCCCCTAGCATAGTTTTAGAATATTTAGTTCATAGGAGGAACAGAAATAATCGTATAGGGGAATAAACGGTGTCCAATAGATTATCAGATCTTAAAACATTGTCTACTAATAAAATATATAGTTTTTATATTTTGGAAAAGCAATGAAATAGTTTCTTCACGAAAAGACAAATAAACCAGCGAACTAAAGAATCATTGAGGTGAAAAGGAAACGGAATTGGTAGTGAGGTTACACACATAGGGCTTTCCTAGAAACAAATATGTAAAAACTCAGCGACTAATCATAACATCCATGGTAAAATTAATGCTTCTAGGTCCCCTGAGTCACATTCCCAGACTAGTTACTGGAAAAGAATGTAGTAAAATATTTTTGCTGACAAAATAAACTATAAAAGCCAGAAAATTCATCGAAAACGTAATCAAGTATCTGAACCTCTAAATGAGAAACAATCTTGGTTTTCAATAACCAAACTAAAACTATAATAATGAGTTTATCATCTCTGCTGTCCTTGAAAACAGGGGAAATAACACTTTAATACTCTTGAAAAATAATTTTTTGAATTGACTGTCAAAGTTTCCATTTTTATCATAACCCCATTTCTATCTATTTCAAGAGGAGGAAAAATGTGTTTTAGTTGACAAAAGAAACTGTAAGAAACCAGGGAAGCAACTGAAAACATGGTTAGGTATCCGAAGTTCTAAGCAAAATCACAAAAATCAGAAACAACTCTGAATTTTTAGACACCAACATAAACATGTAAATAGCAAGTTTACTACCCCTATTACTTTCGAAAACAGGCAAGGAAACACCTATATACTTCTATATACCACCTACCTTCAAAACAGGGCAAGACACTTCGTAAATTAATTGTGAAACCTCGTCTCTTCATGAGACAATTAGAAGTATAGAATGCAGTCTAATGTATGCATGATAAATTGAATGAAAAAACTAAATTATCATACTGAAATTGCTAACATCATTCACACCATCCTTGCTACCAGATGTCCTATTAATCAGCAAGTGCCTTTAGATGCCGTGATTTCAACTGAAGATCAGATACTACTAAACCCATAAAAAAGAACATGAAAGTCAAAAGACTCTAATACAAAATAGCATCGTAAAATAGGGAACTTGAGAAATAGCACAAGAAAATAGGCGTATAGTTGACACCCAGCAGATGCACGTTAATCCACTGAAGAATTCCTCGACACCAAACACTAATGCATAACTGCTAGGCCTTGGATTTACATAGAAATAATTTTAGGCCCTCTTTGATTCGTAGGATCACAAAATACAGGAATAGGAATAGGAATTAGATAGGAACGCAAGTGCAAAACTATAGGATAGGAGAACACTGGAATATTTCCTTATGTGGTCGTTTGAAACATAGGAAAGAAAGAGTGGAGGAATTCAACATGCTATCTCAAACAATTTGATTAGCCTAAATAACAATCAAAAAACATCAGCATTAAGTGGGTCAAGTGGCTGTGCAGCAGCGCTATTCACTCATCATTAGCTTTTATTGCCTTGTTCCTTATAAAGGAATGAAAAAATGAGGTTGGACTCGATTGTTTCATTACCGTGGTTTTCCAAAGGAATCTGGTGGTAGAGGAAAAGTTCCTTCAATATTCCTTTGGTGTATTCCCGTGAATCAAACGCTGCTACAGTATAAATTCCCATAGGAATCCGAATCCTTCATTTTTCCTTCACAAATCCTGTGAATCAAAGGAGGCCGTGGGCAATGTGAGGTGATCCTGTCTCCCTTGTATGCTCCAGACACAAAGTTTGTAGATATGAGCGAAATGAAGTGAGATTGTAGTTTCTAAGATCCATGTCATCAAGAGAGAAATATGTAGGAACAATTTTTTAAAGCAAGTATCGAAGCGAAAGCAAAAAAAACTGAGATATCTACATGATAAACTGCAGTGCCTCCTACAAAAGGTAAAGGAGAAACTGCAAGAGCGAAACACTATAACAACACGCAAAACAAACACAAAGCAAGCTGAAGCCAACATAAGTATGAGTCAGAATGGTAACCGACACTAATGGACCTATCAGAGCTGAGTAACGAAAGTTGAAACCTTAGCCATTCTATTTTAAACATAGACACTGGATTGTGTCCATGAATCAAATAATAACGTTATATGATATTCAGATCTCCCTTCAACACCTAGTAAACTTCATCAGAAAACACAGATAACATTTAATCTTTAGATGCACATGCAAGAAATGTGCATCTAGATCTACACATGCATAAAAACTAAGTCACGGACAGTTAAAAAGGGAAGGCTACTACCTGACAGAATGCTAGGAAAACCCTTCCCTAGCAAAAGAAATCATTAGGTAGATAGAACAGAAGGCAGAAAGCAGAAGATCCATTTGTTTAGGCAGATATACAACATGCACACGACCAGAAAGCAGAAGCTCGTATACTCACATGCTTTGCTGACCAGTGCTAATTTTCAGGCAGAACAAACGAACATCAAGAAACCAAGCAACAATTTTGGAACCTCCGAAAGTGGAAAAGCCTGTAAGCCATCCAAGAAAGAACACATCTGCAACACATACAACCAGAAACTGTACCAATGATCAACAAAGAATCAAAGTGTTCTAATCAGCTAAACAAAACACACAAACAAAGGTAAGCAAAAAATCAAGTATTGAGTACTGGCCATCACCACCAAAAACTAATGCAGAACTGCTAGGCCTTCGATTCACATAGCAATAATTTTGGTGGGCAGTGTGAGGTGATCTTGTCTCCCGTGTATGCTCCAGACACAAAGTTTGTAAATATGAGCACGATGAACTGAGATGTTGTTTATTAGGAAATAAGCCAGAAACATTATGGGAAAACAATATAAGGAAGATAACAACAGTTCCTAGCAGAATTATTTCAGAGTTCTAGCCCATTATCCTCAAACAAATTGTCCAGATTCAATGCCTAATTCCATGAAATCGCAAATGCACTCGTTGAGGTTGTCGGATGTTTAGTTTCTTCTTTCACATGGTAAATATATTAATGCATACATGTAGCACTGGCAATAAAAATGACAACTCAAGAAGAAGATAGATGCTTAGATACTAACCTCAACCGGTCTCAGGCTGGAACAATGACAACTCGTTCGAAAGATCAAGGTGGAGCTGTTGAATGCGAGGCATGGAACTCCATGCCTTGGGGAAATGACTCATCGCCCTCTTCCTCGCCGAATACGACACCAGCAAGGTCATTCACCTAGGCTAATGACCTGAACATAAATCACATATACAAAAAAAAGATCTTAGGGGGCATTTACACACATAAAACAACAATTTTCCCTCTATTTTAGTAATTAACCATCACCATTCACCAGGACCAATATTATGGGATATCAAACAGTACCAATAGCAGTATAAATACATATATATATATATATATATATATATATATATATTGTGTGTGTGTGTATATAAAATGAACCAATACCAAACAGGAGAAAAACATACTTCTTAATTAGCTCCATCAGATTACTAGTAGCAGTTCCACTCATGACAAGATCCTGTTGGAACACAAGCATATATCAAATTAGCTGCAATCTCACAAACAATCTTTCAGATGCAAAGGATATATGAATGAGTGAACAATGATCTCAAATCATATGGGACGGGAATATGCAGAGCAAGCAGAAACAACAACAACGCAGAGACAAATGGATTAGGGTCAATGACACCAGAAATACCTTCACAACAGATGATTAGAATAGCATGTCTTACTTATTCCCAGATCTCCTTCAGTTAATACACCACACTTATTGCACAAGACCATCAGGGAGGTCCCAAACACATCAGAAATTATTTGTTTTGGGCCACAAGATTGCTGCAAAAAAAATCACCTCTAGAAGGTGGAATCAGAGCCTCCGCTGGGTCAACCCCTTGCTGCCAACATGAGTTATCTCTGTAGGAAGAGCACAGATGTGGGCGTCGCAGCTCCGGCCTCTGACCTAGCAAGGCAACATAAGAATAAAGGTTCGTGAGTGAACTTGGAGAGAGAGGGAAGAGAGAAAGAGAGGAGAGAACCTGCGTTGAGGTCGAGCACGCACATGTGGACGAAGAGGAGAAAATAACAGGACCCTTGCTGCGCAGAGAAGAATGTCCGAGCACGGCATCGATCTCGCCCGAGGGGAATAGGCAGCCGCCCGAGATCAGTCGGAGCAGGCAGTCGTGCGAAACTTCGTTCTTCCCCGCAAGCTTCTCCTTGCCGCCGATGGTGCCTCGAGGCCAAGGACGGTGGTGCTAGCAAGCTGGTTCGGGACGCAGGGGTGGAGGAGGCGGCGCTCGAGACGGGGAGGTGGAGGGAGAGCGCTCGAATGGGAGGGGATAGGAGCGGGTGGCGGCTAGGGTTTCACTGCGGGGCATTTCATCCCGCGCGGTAAGAACGCCCAGCTCCAAATACGGCTCAATCTAACGACCCATCACGCTGACAGGTGGGTCCGTAAAAGGAAGGCCCCGCTAGCAGCCAGACAGAGCGTATGCATCCAATTGGGGATCGCGCGCTTCGCCCCGCAACGCTGGAGAGCATGTACATGGAAAAGATCCACCCGTTACGCTGCCATGCGGGACCTGGAAACAATGGGACCACCAACAGTGAGAGGGACTACGTCCTAGCGGGTAAAATCGTGCCGGCCAACCAGGGACAGCTAGGAATGAACGGCCAGGATTACTTTGGACGCCCAATCCGACGGTCGAAACAACACATGGCCTGAGAAGCGCCCTGGTCCTAGCAAGGATGTAATCTTTAGATACCAAACCAAACAAAAAAATAGACAACTCCTAGGCTAAGTTTTCATAAAGGCCGGTATCACCGAATGTACGTTGATGGTGACGTGTCCAACTGTAGATCGATCTCGGGATTCTCATTCCCAAAGCGGAGCTTCGAGCCACCACCTACAATAAGGGAACAACCACATGTGGTTCAGCATCAATATGCATGACGTGATGCCTCCTCATGAGACCACATGTGGAGATCAAACACAAGAGAGTGTTGTTGCTCTTGATGTCGAGACCGAAGACACCGCCATTGGGCCATGCGCAGAAAAAAAGAGGCCTGACATACACGCAAAAGGGTGATCACAATAGAGTGTTGTTGCTCTTGATGTCGAGATGCCATTGGGCCACGCGCAGAAAAAAGAGGCCCGACATACACGCAAAAGGATGATTAATTGTTGTTTGAGAGGATGAAAATAGTCCAAATCCCATTTAAGCTGCCGAAGCAAAATATCAAAACTGATTTCCATAAACAGAGAACTACCATCCTTTTAATACTCTATTTCACATTCAGGGCGTGTTCGGAAGTCCTCCAGCTTCCAGCTTCCCGGAAATTCATCGCGGAGCAGCACCGAACATCCAAACTCCACGGAGCTGGATCTAAGAAGCTGGGTCAATTTTCTACACAAAACTCGGAGCACCTCTTTTGGAGATTCCCAGAGCAGCAAATCGCGGAGCAGTGACAAATTACGGACAGTCTGCCACCGCCAAGTGAAAAACGATTCGACCTCTATTCCTCTCCCTAGCAATTCGTCGGATGACCCGCTCTGTCCCGTAACCTAGCAGCCGCAACGACCCCGTCCCAAACTTGACGCCGCCGGAGTTCTCCCCTCCGGCCAACACCCAGACGTCATCTCACCCCTATCCTCCGTCCGCCGCCCAGACCCACCCGCGCGTCAACCCAGCCGCCGCCGAGACCACCGGTCCGCAACACACATGCGCCTCCGCCCGCACGCCGAGCTCCGGGCGACCGGCCTCCCGGCTCGAGCTCTGCGCCCTCCTCAAGCAGCAGCGGTCGCCCCCGACCTCCTCCTCAACTCCGGCCATCCTCAAACAGCAGCAGCGGCGGCCAGATTCGTTGTCCCCGATTTCCTCCTTGTGCAGCGGCAATGTAACGAGTCGAACCAGGCTGGAAGGCCAAATCCTTAGCAGGCCGGCCTGGCACGAAATGGGCTTTCGACCCAGCCGAACTGAGGTTCGGAACGCTGGAGTCGCTGTGAGAAGCAGGATCGACGGAGTTTCACGAAGCTGGACCGTTCCCGAACACACCCTCAGTAGGTGGGACGAGAGTAGGGGTGTAAATGGATAGGATAATTTCCGCACCGAATCCTATTCTGAAATCGTTTTGAGCAATCCATATCCGGTTTGAATGAATCCGACGGATAAGGATATCCGATTCCGAAATTGACACCGGATACGGTATAGGATATGGTATGAAAAATAGCCCCGAATATGGATTATCCGAAAAATAAATAGGATTATCCGATGATTTTAATCCGAATAATCCGATTTTCTACCGAAATGTCTAACCTCATAGAACATAATTAGTTGTTACTAAGTTGTAAAGTTTGCCCGTTAAATTAAAACTTACTTACATAGTGATTGTTACGACTATGGAGTACAACCTTGTTAGGCTAATAGCATATTAAACTATTATTTGTGGTTGTATGGTTCGTTGATGTACTTATGCACGTATATATCCGATTAATTATTTTCCGCCCTGAATCCGCTCCTTTTCCGCCCCGGATTCGTGATATTATATATCCGACTCCGAATCCGTAACCGGTCATTATCCGCTCCGCTCCGAATCCGATGAAAAAATGTGATATAGAATATGGTAAAGGCAAAATCCGATCCGATCTTCTCTAGACGAGAGTATAGTGAATAAAACTGGGCGCTCACACCTGCTCTTTTCTTCCACGTGTCTGTTCGTGCAACCCGAGTGCGCCGCTCACCGACGCCCTCGAATCCTCGATCCACCCCCCACCGAAGAGAGAAAAGAGCGAGACAAACCACCCTCGCGGTACAGCTTCCAGGTGGAAGCAGGAGCCCCGGTTTGGGCGCCACGCCGCGCGCCCATGGTTTGCTACCCAAGAAGAAGAACAGGTGGCTTCCCTTTAGTCGGCCGTGGCGAAAGCGCTCCCTTCCTTTTCCTCCCACCTCCTTTATTAGGACCAAGACCAGACCAGATAGGAACTGCTATATATAGTCCCGCCCCCTCACGCTCGGTTCCCCACGGATTTGATCCAGTGTTAAGCGAGATCGGGCTTGTTTCTTCCCGCTGAGTTTCGTTCCCCTGAATCAATCTTTGAGGCGAGAGAGCAATGGCGACCGCCGGGAAGGTGATCAAGTGCAAAGGTCCTGCTTTATCCTCGGTTTCTTGTTTTTTTGTTCTTTTCAGTATTGTCCTTCAGATTGGCGAGCTTTAGGCAACCACTGAAAGTTGCTTGTTTGTGTTCTGATATCGATTTTCCTGTCCTTTTCTGTGCTCTTTACGCTACCAATTTTGTAAAATTACGGTCTGGTCGGAGATTCTGCATATTATGATGTCCTTTTCTTGGATCTGTGCGTGCAGCCGCGGTGGCATGGGAGGCGGGGAAGCCGCTGTCGATGGAGGAGGTGGAGGTGGCGTCGCCGCAGGCCATGGAGGTGCGCATCAAGATCCTCTTCACCTCCCTCTGCCACACCGACGTCTACTTCTGGGAGGCCAAGGTATGCATGCCACGGCCTTCATACTAGTTGCTTCCGGTCATCCCGTCTCTGTTTTGTGGTCTGACTCGCGTCTCCGTCGCTTCCGATGCTTAGGGGCAGACTCCTGTGTTCCCTCGGATCTTCGGTCATGAAGCTGGAGGGTATGTTTTTGCACTACCTTTTTGGGTGTATTATACAGATTGACCTTCTACCATGATGATATACATTTAGTCGCATGTTCTGCGCTAGGGTTTCTAGATCTCACCCGTGGCAATTGTTTGTTGAGAAAGCATAGGTGGACTTGGAAGTTGGAAGTTGGAACTGTGTGTTAATGTGATCCTGAAGACTTGTGAAGGGGTCATAAGAACTGTCTTACCTATGTCAGAATGTTACATAATGATTCTTGTTCATTCGTATCGCAATGGCAATATGGCATCACCTTGGCTGGCGTTGCAGCTTGATGGAGTAAGTAGGCATCGATATCATCAGTTGGTTGGAATTTTCGGTAGACAATTGCACATATCTTTCTTGGATAAAAAGATACGACCGTCAGGCATTTGTCCAGTGGTGCTTTAGTTGACTTTAGTATTTGCTAGTTTGTCCTTTAAAGTATTTTGTTATCTGAGATACTTGGATATGAAGTCCTTTTATATCGATTTTCTGGTCATGTTTATCTGTTGCACGCCCCCTGAACTTGCTTATGTTAACAGCATAGTGGAGAGTGTTGGAGAGGGTGTGACTGAGCTTGCCCCTGGTGACCATGTCCTTCCTGTGTTCACTGGGGAGTGTAAGGAATGTCGCCACTGCAAATCTGCGGAGAGCAACATGTGTGATCTGCTCAGGATCAACACTGACAGAGGTGTGATGATCAGCGATGGCAAGTCACGGTTCTCCATTGACGGCAAGCCGATTTTCCACTTCGTAGGGACTTCCACCTTCAGTGAGTATACTGTCATGCATGTTGGTTGTGTTGCCAAGATCAACCCTGAGGCTCCCCTTGATAAAGTATGTGTTCTTAGCTGTGGTATTTCTACTGGTAAGTTGACTTTGTATTGCTGTACTATGCTTGTTATTATGGCTACCTCTTTGTGTTTAGATGCTGAGTTGCCATTCTTTCTGTAGGTCTTGGTGCGTCGATCAATGTTGCAAAACCACCAAAGGGTTCGACAGTCGCTATATTTGGGCTAGGAGCCGTTGGACTTGCTGTAAAGTTCCTAACTCTTCCCATGATTGTCCTAACAACTGTAATCTGGCTTGCATTTATGTGCCCTCCATATTTATAGGCTGCAGAAGGTGCAAGGATTGCAGGAGCATCAAGGATCATTGGTGTTGACCTGAACGCCAACAGATTTGAAGAAGGTAAATACTCCTGGCTTTACAAGATCATGAGTTTTCATTAGTTGCTTTGAGAAGCCACTGAATTTTCTATTGTGTACTTGTTCAGCTAGAAAATTTGGCTGCACTGAATTTGTGAACCCAAAAGACCACAGCAAGCCAGTTCAAGAGGTTTGTTTCTTCGCATCTGGGAAAGTACACTCTTTTTTCGCTTAATGCCCATAGATCACATCATCATAACATACAATGTTACGATGCTTTAGGTACTCATTGAGATGACAGATGGTGGAGTCGACCGCAGCGTTGAATGCACTGGCAACATCAATGCTATGATCCAAGCATTTGAATGTGTTCATGATGTATGACTTCTAAGACATACGAAATCATCGGCTTAAACATGATTGTTTGAGCCGTTTCTTTTTCCCTTTGATGGGATCATTGAACCTGTGATCTGTATGCAGGGCTGGGGTGTAGCTGTTCTGGTGGGTGTGCCGCACAAGGACGCTGAGTTCAAGACCCACCCGATGAACTTCCTGAATGAGAGGACTCTGAAGGGCACCTTCTTCGGCAACTTCAAACCGCGTACTGACCTGCCCAATGTCGTGGAGATGTACATGAGGAAGGTAAACACGAAGAACTAACTGCTATAGCTTGATTCGATCCTTGCGACTCCCTGAGATATGTCGAAAGCCATCCTGTTTCTGAAACGTGCAAGTTCTGAACAACTTGGCAATTGTCCTCAGGAGCTGGAGGTGGAGAAGTTCATCACGCACAGCGTGCCGTTCTCAGAGATCAACAAGGCCTTCGACCTGATGGCGAAGGGCGAGGGCATCCGCTGCATCATCCGCATGGAGCACTAGGTCTTCTCCTAGCCTGCTATCGGTCGCACCAACGTACTGTACTACGAAATAAGTGCTGGGGGGTGGTTTCTGAACCTGCATGCCTCGGTGATGAGACACGCTTCCGTGTATTGTCATCGTGGTTTCGCCTTCCTGAGCCAGTAGTAGTGTAGTGTTAGCTTCCAGTTTCTGTAATTACCTAGTACGATGGAACAAGTGGTACGAGCTCCCTTATCGCGTAATATATGCTTCTACTACTACTAGAGCTATGAGTTCCGGTTGGCTGTTTCTTGTTCTGAGGTGTTCTCTTCTGAGGTTTTCACGGCCAGTTGCTGCTGCTGCTGCTGCTGTTTTGTTGCTCCTGGAACTGGGCGAACAAAATGGTCGGAAGTTCAGGCAACGACATGTGTATTTCCTTTTGTTTCCTAGTGTTGTCATTTTTCTCTGGTCTGGATGATCATGTTGGGTATTGGATATGATCAAGCCGGAGCTAGGAAGTCAGGCGGTGCCGCCGTCGCAGCTGGCCTCTGCCCTGGCGGCTTGTGGGGTTTGGCTTTATTCCACGGGTGCAAGGTGGGAGCGGCCTCGGGCCTCGGCAAGCCTGGCAGCTTGCTGGCGGCGGCCCTCCATTCCATCTTTATTTTCATCAGTTATTTTAACACTAAGTATCAGAATATCAGATGCATATCTTAATATTCAGATTACAAAAACCTTTAAGCAGCAAATCTGAACACTAAGTTCAGTGATGAAACTAACACGGAGTAAAACAAGTGATCAAGTTTATGATGAACTAAGACAACATCTGGTGCATTCCGTGTCTTTATGCACCTCCTGCTTCCTGATGCGATAGCATCTACTGCAATTCCTGGTGCTGATAACCGGAGACAATTCTGGCTCTCCATTGATTATCACATCATCTTTTGTAAAGTGTTTTCTGCTCCTTAGCTGCTTCAGTCATTGCCAGAATATGAGAACCCTTCTCAATACAGTACCATCCATTACTAATATCTTTTCCGGGCAGGCGCCAGTACACAGTGCAGCCTCTTAGTGATTTCATGACCTAGTAGTTTCGGAAAATCCTCAATCCACAAGAGCAAGAAGGTATCAACACTACAATTGTCAAAGAAATCCACTGAGAACAAATCAGGATCATCACCTGAAACACACAGTATGTAGGCCATTAGTACTGCTACATTGCTCTACTTATAGATAACTGATTTTCTGTCAGCAAAGTTCAGTACATACACGATTTAGACAGAACTAAATTTTATGTCAGCAAAGTTCAGTTAAGATTCAGTGATTACATCATAATGTTCAGTACAACACCTACTCAATTTTTCATCAACATTACAGTCCTACAACTACATGATTTGCCAAACATTGGTAGATAACATACATTAGCACAAAACTCATTAGAAAGGTACAACCTTTTCCCTACTTTGGGTTCATGAAGTTTGGGAAACCACATAGTAGAGCAAAATCTGCTGAAATATCAGGGCATCATGTTGCATCGTGCCATTGACAAATAGCAACCAACCTACATCGCTAATCATGCGCCTAATTTAATCAACACCGTCCCCTGTTTCTACCAGCAGCGAAGGGACGTTAACAACACATCTCCATGACCACAGCAAAGGGGAAATCATCCACCGTGAATCCATGTTCCATTACCATCACTATGATCAAAGAAAAAATCGAGCCGATAACACCCATCAACCCTAGCTAACCCCATGAACCCTGGCTAAACCCCCAATCAAACCGACATCACCGAGGAAGAAAACGTCCGAAACAATTAAAGCGACTCGGTGCTGATACAGGGTACATTGGAGCTTCAGGTGCTCACAACGGCGCCGACGGGCAACAACATGGACTCCGGTGAGGAGTCGGCAAAAGTGACGGCAGAAGTGTACTGGGATTTTCAGTACATTGAGAGGTGATGTTTATTCACTGTCTCCGTTTCTCTGAATTTGTACAATTTCAGTGAAAAGGTGATATACTTTTGGATGAATGTGTGGACTGTGATAGTGTGCTGAAAAATGAGTGCAGGTGTGAAAGATTTGGTGTAGAACTTACACAACAAAATCTGAAGGAAGTAGAAGATCTGAAAGTCATGATATCGAAGCTGAAGACAGAGAGAAGCGGGTTCGTTATTTTGGCGGCTGCAAGATTTTTGTACCGCGCCACCACGTTCACATTCTCGTATGTTTTTGTACATGACGGACAAGTTTTCTGTACCTGTGCTGTTATTACCTCTTTCTTTTGGAAAAGAAAGAAAAGGGTTAAATTCGTATTTTTGGGAACCTGCATCAGTCGGTAGACGTTTCACTCAAGCCCGTGACTGCTGTCCTAGCAACATCCATGTCCGTGCGTACCGGTCAAACCAGGGCCGTGCTGATACCGTGATACGTCTCACACTGGAACCACCGCTTGATATTACTCTCGTTCCTAAATATAAGATGTTTTAGAATTTCTCTTTCCATTCGTATCTAGATATGTTTTAGTACAAGGTTTATTTAAACTTTACACTAAACATGTCTAGATACAGATAGGAAGAGAAATGCTAAAACATCTTATATTGTGGAACGAAGAGAGTAACACGCAGCGACGAACCGATCTGTGGCCACGCATTTCCAGTTCTCAGTTACTCACTCACAGCTCCAATGGTTTGACGAACCTTTGCAGCCAAGGTAGAGCAGCAATCAAGTCAGCCAATTAACTGACGCCGTACGTGCTTAAGCGCCAAGCTCCGTCTTCGACGAAACGAGGAGGGCCAGGAAGCTTCCAAGCCTTCGTCCCCCGGCAACACGTTTTTAGAATAAAAGGGACCTCGTCCCCGGCTCCATTGCATTAACATAGAAACCACAAGTTACAATACAAGTCTAGAGGACACAAAGTAAACTACAGTACATGATAAACTAGCAACTAGAAGAGTTACAAACTAGAAACTAAAAGAGCTAATCTCTGCAGAGCAGCGGCACTAGACTAGAAAGTGATGCCTATCTAGAACAAGAGTGAAGATGGCAGCAGCAGGTGAGATTCCGAAACTGTCGCCATATCTTTCCAGTTGGTTGCATCACGATCGGGGAGAGCGGAGATCGGTCCATGAGAGCTTGCAGCTTGATGAGGAAGAACCAGCAGCGTTTGTGACTGGATTCGGCCGCGGAGGAGGAGAGGTGGGTGGTCTTCGCGCACCCAACAGCTCAACTGCTACGACCAGCTGGAGGAACCACCCGTCGTTGACGAGTGTGTCGAGCCGCCGGGAACTGCCACCGATGGTCAGCATAGACCTGGGCCCAAGCGGCTCAGATTTGGCCGCCATCGACCAATCCATTGCCCCCGCCGGACCCCAAAGCCAGCGCGCCCCGCCTCGGCTGCGCCCGTCATCACCGCTGCACGCCAGGCCGCTAGGCCCAGATCGGGCCCGCGCCGCCGGGCGCCACCGCACATCCCGCCGCTACACACAGATCCTCCTAGGCACTGCTCCTAGGCCAGCGAAGCCAGCCCCATCGCTGCGCACCTCCACCGCAACCCGACGCGAAGCTCCCCACAGCCACGCGCCCCCCACCACGCCGTCGAGAGGCCGGAGCATGCCGACGACGGATCTGGGCGGGATCCCAGATCCACGGCCCGCCGCCTCCACCCACCACCCGCAAGGACGACGGAGAGGATGCGGCTGCCGCCTCACGGCCGGGGGCGCCGCCCCGACCGCCGCGCGCAGGCGAGCTCACCGGAGCCACCCCAGCCACCCGAAGGAGCTCCCTTGCACGCACCACCCAACCCCTCCGCCTTTTGGCTTCGGGCCCGCCGCCACCGCGGACCACGCCAGCGGCAGCGGCGGCAGGGGAGCCGCGAGAGGCTTGGACTGTGGCGGCGCTAGGGTTCCGCCCCGGTGCCGCCCTGGGGAGCGACACGGGAGCGACCGATTACGGGAGCGACACGGGTGCCGCCCTCCCCCGGCAACACGTGCCTCGCTGATCTTCCCCTCCCTATAAATACGGCCACCACAGCACACCACAAGATTATCGATCGTAGTTACACACACAAGCTGATCGAGCCAACAATATATAGCAGCCAATTGAGGAGAGAGATAAAGATGGTGCTAGGCATGAACTGCTTTGGTGCTCCTGGAGCTGGACAGAAGGTGTCGCCGGCAAGCAAGCAACTCGGAGGAGCTGACGACAAGGAGCCGTAGAGAGTGGTGGCTGAAGAGGAGGCAGCGAGTGGCCATGCATTCGGTCAGGCGAAGCAGACGGGAGGTGATCAGGTGAAGCTTGCCAGGAAGGAGGAGAAGAAGAAGAAGAAGAAGAAGAAGAAGACCGGGCTTCCTATATTGATGCATCATTTTTCCTTCCATTCCCGTTCCGGATTGCTCTAATCCCAGGCGCGGAATGTGTTAGCCGTCCATAGAATTGTTTCGTGTGTGAGTAATGTGAAATGTCGTAGAAGTTGTCGTTTGTATATTTCAGTCACTTTAAAAAGTTGCTATACGAAGGCTTTAAAAAGTTGTCAGAAATGTGAGTAATGTCGCGGCTTTAAAAAGTAATGTCAGAAAAGCCTTCGTATATCAACGTGTGTGAGTAATGAGTAATGTGAAATGTCGTAGACCATTCCCACCTCATCAAAATTCATATATACACTATGGATTAAAAACTAGCTATAAAGTTGCATGATTTCAAAAGTGCAAGTTTGGGCTAGCTAATATGAAATTTTAAGCGCCCTGCATGAATATTTCTGACAATTGAGAAATGTTTGCACCAGAAACTGCAATTCTTCGTGGTCTAGCGCCGGGTGTCCCACAAGGACAAGTTCTGAGTGATCACCATGACACCTACACCCTTACTAACTTTTGGTTTCCTTTTTGATACTACTCCCTCTGTTACGAAATATAAGACGTGGAAGGAAATTCCGACAGCCCTCAAAACCCGCAAAAGTACTATTCTACCCCTTCCCGTTTCTTCTCGCTCCTCCCTAGCGGCGTGGTGGAGGAGGGCTGCTTCCCCGGCAGCGGAGCCATGTCGCGGCAGAGTTGGGCATTGGAGGCAGCCCTCGGCCTCCGGGAGCGGGGAGCACAGGGGCGACGCAAAAGGGCATCTCAGGGCGACGACGGCGAAGGCAAGCCCACGTCTCGCGGGGCAGAGGTAGGCTGACGACCGGCGTTAGGTGGAGGCAGGCTCGCGGGGTGGAGGCAGGCAGGGCTGGACTAACGAGCTACTCGGCTCGTTAAGGCTCGGCTCGTTAAGGCTCATGATCGTTAAGGCTCGGATCGTTTAGCTCATTAAGGATAACAAGCGAAAAATAAAGATCGGCTCGGTTCGTTATATGTTCGCGAGCGTTCGCGAGCTACTCGTTAAGAAAACACATAATGAATTGATTACGTACAAACATGATCATAGCATTCGGTATTGACATCCACAATTCCCTGACATCCATCAGTCAAAGACAATAGCTACAATACTTAAAATATGCATGCGCCTCGCAAACAACAGGCGGACATGACAATTGACAACAAAAATACCAGTACTCGGCCTGAGCATGGAGGTCAGCAGTGTACGAGCACGTCATAGTCTCCGGTAGCAGAACCCTAGGGAGCCGCCACAGCCAGCACGAGGCACTCGAGAAGATGAGAAGACGAGAAAGATTGGAAATTTGGGAATTTAAGAAGATGAGAAGACGAGCTGGTTGCGTAACTTCCGTTTCGTATGCTCCTCCGTCTAAGCGTCTGTTTGGTTGCTCTCGCTCCTAGATGGGCTTCAAGCCCAGAAAATAGGGATGGGCCATTCCATGTACCGATTTTAACATTCTTAAAAAAAATTATCGATCTTAACGAGTGATGTCTACTACACGCTTCTATTCTTGTAGACTTTTTGGGTCTCCAAGTACAGCAGCAAATTTCCCTTAAGTGAGTAACCCAAGGTTTATCGATCTCAGGGAGGTGTAAGGTGAATGTATCCTCTCTCAAGCAACCCTGCAATTAAGATACAAGAAGTCTCTTGTGTCCCCAACACACCTAATACAATGACTAATTGTATAGTTGCACTAGTCCGGCGAAGAGATAATAAAATGCAAGTGATATTGATGATAAAAGGTGATTTTGTAATTCTGTAATAAAAATGACAGCAAGCAAACAAGTGACAAAAGTGACTAAAAAACGGTGTATCAATGCTTGGAACCAAGGCCCATGCTTCATACTTTCACTAGTGACTATTCTCAACATCATTAACATAATTAAACACTTAGACGTTACTCGGAGATCATTCTTTTGCGGATCAAATAGGATGAGATTGCGTAGGGCTACGAAAAGCACACCTTAAAGTTCGTATTCCATGTCTATGGACACTTCATGATGTCACTATCCGCATCCAAAAATAGTACTAACAAACACCACAACCTATTTCTTGAATAGTCTCTTTCTTCAATAACACAAGCATCAAGAAACCTCATGATCTATTCAATCCAACAATAATAAAGAACAAACTCATGATGAAGATCCCTCTAATCTTGATGCATAGAGTCACACACGGCACCCACACTGTCACCGAGGTACCGTGATCACAACGGTGACTCCGCAAATTATACTAGATAACACCACTTGAGCAACATCATATCCATTACACATAGGGAAACATCATGTATTCAACTATACTAACAAAGCTCATGATCACAACAAAGATCACATCATGGGGGAGAGAGATAACCACATAACTACTTGTATAAGCCTCAGCCCCGGTGAGGGACTACTCCCTCCTCATCGCGGGAAGTAGCGGCGTTGATGGACATGGCCCCGGCGGTCGATCCCCATCCTGGCAGGGTGCCGGAACAGGACCTTCTGAACCCCCCAAACTTGTCGGCGATGGCAGCGGACCTCTGTATCGTATTTGGGAAATCCTTCAGGGGTTAGGGTTTTTTCGTCGGGGGTGACTTATAGGCCAAAGGGCGTCGCGAGGGGGTCTCCGAGGGGCACAGGCGGGCGGCGGCCGCGGCCCCCCTCTCACTCGCGGGTGGGACCCGCCCCTGGGCTGTGGGTCCCTCCCGGGGTCACCCTTCTGGCTCTGGTCCTTATTTCTTCAATAAAAAATCATCGTAAATTTTCGTCCAATTAAGAGAATATTTCCAGAAGTAATTTTCTGCAACAAAATCAGCACAAAAACAGGAAACTGACACTGGGCATCTTGTCAATAGGTTAGTCTGATAAAATGCATAAAAATGATGTAATATGATAGTAAAAACATGTGACAACATCACAAAACTAGCATGGATTAATCAAAAATTATAGATACGTTTGACACGTATCAACATCCCCAAGCTTAACTCCTACTCGTACTCGAGTAGGTAAGTGATAACAAAATAATTTTTGACGAGACATGCAACAAATACAATCATGATTAAGATAGTACTGTACAACACATGATTTGAATAAGGTGATCCAAAACAATTGTCTATAGTTGACATTAAGCAAACAATGATTAACATACGCTAGCTAACAAATGCTAGAAACTTTTCATGAATAAGTGTGTTGCAGACATGGAACCATACATAAGGTTTAGAAAGAAGAATTGAAAATTATGTCTCCAATGTAAAGCAACAATCATTATTCAAAGCATCCAAGTAGTCATTCATTAAAATAACTAAGCTCAAGTTAGGTGTCCTAATCCATCTCCTTCACAAAGCAACTGTTTCGAAATCTACTCAACTAGTGCAAGTAAGAAGTGGCTTTGGCACCAAAATTTTATGGCAAAGAGAACAATGATGGAGATTTGGAAGGCCAAAAAGAAAGGCTCAAACAGTGGAGAGGGTAACCAAAAGACAGAAGGAAGTCCCGTAGTTGACACTGTATGAGGAGTACTGATTGCCATGCAGCGGATGCACATAGAGCTATAAGTGTATGAAAGCTCTCCAATGGAACTAGTGGGGATGCATCCAACTTGCTTGCTCATGAAGACCTAGAGCTCACTTGAGTAGGCTCATCCTTGTAATATACAAGCCAAGTTCTATAACGTTAATTCCCCACATAGTTATACTACTATAATAACATGAAAACTATCTACAATGAAGTGTAGGTGCTAACTAGCACAAGTGTGGTAAAAAAGATAGTAGTGTTGCTCCCTCTCTTTTTTTCCTATTTTATTTGGATTTTGGTGGCCTCCTTGACTCTTTTAAATGCTCTCTCATTTGGCCTTTTTTTGGGCTCTTTTATTTTTCTCTCTTTGTTTTTGTATTTTTACCTCACTATAGGAACAACACTCTATATTACAAATGGATCATCACACTTTTTGGTACTCATAACTCATAAGACTAATACATGATGTATAAAAGAAGGTATGAATAATCGAGCGTAGTGTGGAAAAAATGTAGAACATGTGGCAAGCCACGCAGCACACTAACTCAATGATTAAACAAACTATATGGTAATAAAGAATGGCATCAAGTCATGATGTAATGATGGATGTTGCATGGCAATGTATGTCGGAACGGCTATGGAAATACCGTGATAGGTAGGTATGGTGGCTGTTTTGAGGGAGATAATTGGCTTATGTGTAGGAGAACAAGATGAAGTTCTCCCACGGGGTTGGATGTACAAGCATCAAGAAACCTCATGATCTATTCAATCCAACAATAATAAAGAACAAACTCATGATGAAGATCCCTCTAATCTTGATGCATAGAGTCACACACGGCACCCACACTGTCACCGAGGTACCATGATCACAACGGTGACTCCGCAAATTATACTAGATAACACCACTTGAGCAACATCATATCCATTACACATAGGGAAACATCATGTATTCAACTATACTAACAAAGCTCATGATCACAACAAAGATCACATCATGGGGGAGAGAGATAACCACATAACTACTTGTATAAGCCTCAGCCCCGGTGAGGGACTACTCCCTCCTCATCGCGGGAAGTAGTGGTGTTGATGGAGATGGCCCCGGCGGTCGATCCCCGTCCTGGCAGGGTGCCGGAACAGGACCTTCTGAACCCCCGAAACTTGTCGACGATGGCGGCGGAGCTCTGCATCGTATTTGGGAAAATCCTTCGGGAGTTAGGGTTTTTCATCGGGGGTGATTTATAGGCCAAAGGGCGTCGCGAGGGGGTTTCCTAGGGGCACAGGCGGGTGGCGGCCGCGGCCCCCCTCTCACCCGCGGGTGGGACCCGCCCCTGGGCTGTGGGTCCCTCCTGGGTTCGCCCTTCTGGCCCCGGTCCTTATTTCTTCAATAAAAAATCATAGTAAATTTTCGTCCAATTCCGAGAATATTTCCAGTAGTAACTTTCTGCAACAAAATCAGCACAAAAACAGGGAACTGACACTGGGCATCTTGTCAATAGGTTAGTCCGACAAAATGCATAAAAATGATGTAATATGATAGTAAAAACATGTGACAACATCACAAAACTAGCATGGATCAATCAAAAATTATAGATACGTACGTTTGACACGTATCAACGAGTAGCTCACGAAACTCATTAGTTTGATTGTTTAGCTCGTTAGTACTAACGAGCAAAAATTGCTGCTCAGCTCGGTTCAATAAGATAACGAGCCGAGCTAAAACGAGTCGAGCAGCCGAGCTTTTATTAAGCTTACCGAGTTTCGAGCTTTATGTCCAGCCCTAGAGGCAGGCTCGCGGGGTGGAGGTGGAGGGCCTCCAGGGTGGCGCGAGGTGGAGGTTGGGCGCCGATGTTTATGCCGGTGGCTGGGGAAAGGACGCCGCTGGTGGTCGTGGTACCCGGGGGAGGGGTGCATGGCGGAGAGGGGAACCATGGCGGCGGCACAGATCCAGCCGCCAGAGAATAAAAATGCCATCTTGCACTCGGGTACCTATGCGAGCGAGGGAGAGCCTACATTGCGGGAGAAGAGGGTGGCGACGACGTGAGATAGGCATAGGCGGCGACACGGGCTAGGGAGAGGTGGAGGCGAGGGAGAAGCTCGGGAAGGAATTGGAGTGTGAGGGAGAAGATCGTCGGGAGGGGTATAATCGGAAAATGCAGAAGTTTTGGTAACGTGCCGGACTCACAACGTGGAAGTATAAAACGTCTTATAAATCGGAAAGGAGGGAGTAAATCACAACAAAACAAATATAGAAATAGAAATTATTGTAGTACAATATACTATACTATGTCACACAAAAATATTCAAAACAAATATAGAAATAGAAATTATTGTAGTACAATATACTATACTATGTCACACAAAAATATTCAGAGGGGCAACTTACATAAATTGGCCTACACAACAATAACAATGGATAGCAAATATATTTGAATATTAAATTCATCAAATTTAGCTGTTTTGTTTCTCTCAAACGGCACAACTTATTAATCTCAAATTTCACAGATCAATAAAACTTTTGTAGTACGACATGTAGATTTTTTCTTCATATTTTTTGGTACACCAAAAATATCTAAAACAAGTCAGAACATCCTTACTTAGAAAAACTAATTACATTCCACATATAATCGCAATGCATGGAAATTGTGCGATCTAACTTTAAGATAGTTATTATTCACATAACAGGTCTGGCGCAACAGAAACATAACAAATGGGGTAAGTGTACAACAATTATATGACATCGGTGAGGGTAAAACAAATATGGCACCCATGGTCTACTCGAGGGGGTGAATAGGCGACAAATATTTTTTACTTTTCTTTAATTTAAGATGTGCAATGCAATCACAATGCTATCCAGATGTGCAACTTGATGAACATCCTATGTTATAAGCTCTAGATAAACAGGTTACGACAATTAACGAAAGTCATATTTTAAAATGCATTTTTTTTAAACGGGTGCAAATGCCCTTATTCACACTCAGCTCTTTGTTTTGGAAGAAAGAAAAGGGTTGGATTCGGGGAACCTGCATCAGTCGGTAGACGTTTCCCTCAGGCCCGTGCCTGCAAAATCCATGCCCGTGCGTATTTGTCAAAAGGCAAACCAGGCCCGTGCTGTTACATGTCACACTGGAACCACCGATCGACGTTAACGCAGCGACGAACCGGTCTGTGGCCACGCATTTGCACTACTCACTCACAGCTGGGCAGCATTTTGCAGCCCATCGGTTTGACTAGACAGCGTCAGATAAGTCAGCGAGAAGAACCTTGGCAGCCAAGGCGGAGCGCGCAGCAATCAAGTCAGCCAATTAACTGACGCCGTACGTGCTTAATCGCCAAGCTCCACGAAACGAGGACCTGGCCAGGAAGCTTCCAATTCCAAGCCTTCGTCCCCCGGCAACACTGTCAGGACCCGGCTCTTCTTCCTCCTGTATCAGGTTCTGTTCCTGTCCGACAATCACCAACGGCCAGGATGGTAGAGATAACTCTTCAGGTTGACGGATGGCCAGGATCTAGCCTAGCTCGTTGTACTGTAATATCCTGAACTTTTCCTTGTTGTAGCGTTCCCGCCTAAGGGCAAATCTGTAATAGCTTGGACCTGCTCTTCGATATAAAGGGCAGGTGGGGAGGATGGGTGGATCAAGCTAATACAAAACCCTAATTTTCCAGTACCTTTACCTTTAGTTTTCCTAGTTTAGATCTGAGCACCGGCTCCTCCTTCCTCCACTTGCTTGCGATGAAGCCAGCGACCATCGGGTCCTGACACGGTGGTATCAGAGCGAGACCACGATTTCCCTCCCAATCCCCTCCCAATTCCCTCCCAATTCCCTCCCTTCTCAAATCGCTACCCTTCTGAGGGTTCACGGATCGGCGGATCTTGTGGTAAAATCCCTCTCGAGTTCGTCACCAACACCAGATCGGGATGCCTTCAAGCAGGCGTTCGCGCTCTCGTTCGAGTGAGCACTACCGCGCGGCAGAAGAAACTGTCGAAATCGTTGCCGCGGCAGAACTTGCAGCACAAGAGGAAGCCGCGATTCGTGACCACCTCCCGCGCGAGGTCATCACCATCGGCCGCCGCCTCGACAAACAACAAGCGGAGGCATCAGCAGAATTCTCCAACCTTCACGGTGAGATCTCTAACCTCACCAGCATGATGACCTCTATGGCTTCCGACATGGCTCGCCTCACCTTGAGCAACCAAGGTGGCCACAGCACTCCCCCAAACTCTGGTCAAAACCATCGTTTTTCCACTCCCCCACCGCCTCCACACCACTCTCTATCTCCGATCACCGAGATCTCCACACCCTCATCTCAGCACCAATGCCACAAAAAATCCCCCTTTTCCGCCAAACCTAGGAAACCTTACCCCAGACCAACTCCCACACCCACCCTTTCCCAGCAGTCTCCCAGGTGTTCGACAAAACGCCCCACCCAGCCAACAGTTCACCACCACCCCTCCCATAACCACGACAACCCCCTATCCAACATCTTACGCCCACTTCTCTCAAACCACAAACCCTACATCGCAGCCTCACTTATACAACACACCAAATTCATCTCCTTTTCCTTGCCAAACTTCCTGCCCACAGTACACAAATTACCCACCTGGTTACTCGCAATACCCACCTCCCACATGCCAACCAAACATTCCTTATAACACACCCAATTACCCACCTCAACATACTACACCCCCACCACAAGATCACTTCCAGTACCAACGATACACAGAGCCACAAATTCGAGTCCCTCATGTGGAGCTACCAGTGTTCAGTGGCAATGGACCTCGAGCTTGGATTTTAGAATGTGAAGACATATTCAATCTTGTGGGCATCACTACTGATCAACAGGTTCGCTGGGGCTTTGCTCACATACGGGGACAGGCCAAAACATGGCTCAACAGCGCAGGTTTTAACCTTCAGACTCTCACATGGCCAGAACTTTGCCAAGTTCTTATCCAAAGATTCCCTGACAGTCAAGCTGTAGACCCAATGGATCAATTACAGCACCTGAAACAACTCACAACAGTTGACAAATACATTGATGAATATGAGAATTGGATGACTGCAATGAAAAGAGAAAGGAGTTATCTGCCTCAAGATTTCTTCATCGACAGGTTTCTGAGTGGCCTGAAGGACAATATTAAGCATACTGTTCAGTGCCAACGTCCTACTTCCTTGCTGACAGCTTATTGGTTTGCCCGTCAATATGAAAAATCCTACCTGTCGACTGTCAGAAGAGCAACTCAGCCACCTCAACCTCCAAATCAGCCGGTCAGGCAACTCCAGCAAAGAGATTTCAGACCTAGAGCTGCAGGTGACAGACCTAGAGAGCCCAGGAAGTGTTGGTACTGCCCTGAGAATTGGACTCTTGGGCACAAATGTCAGCCCATGCAACGTGCACTTAATGCCATTCAGATGCAAGGCAATTCAGACGATGAGTATGATGATGATCCAGCTGAACAACAGGTACCAGCACAGATAGGAGTGGAACCTGTTCAACAACCCCCCTTGCCTCAGAACAACCCAGCAGATCAGTTAATGCTAATTTCTGCAGCAGCCTATAAAGGAGCTCCTAGTGATTCCACTATCTCCCTGCTCCTTTCCTTTCGGGGTAATAAAGCTCTGGCTTTAGCAGACACTGGCAGCACAAACACTTTCATGGACTATGCTTTTGCTGTAAAAAATAACATCAAGCTCACACCAAGTCCACTCAGAAAAGTGGTTGTGGCAGGAGGTGGACACCTGAATTCTGAAGCTATTGCATACAATTGTGCCTTCTCCATCCAAGGCCATTCCTTCACAACTGACTTCAGGATTCTGGAATTGCAAGGATCTGAAATCATCTTGGGAGTCAATTGGTTTAAAAACCACAACCCAGTCACATTTGACTTTCTGGGTAGGCAATTAACCATGCAGTATGAAGGCAAAGATCTAACATTCCAGGACCATATGGTACCTTCAGCAGATCTGCTAATATCACCAGAGGAATGTGCCCAACTCATTGCACAAGGAGCTACAGGGTACTTGTTACAACCCACAGCAGGAGAAGAAATACAGGAAACTGCAACCAACAATGCTGACACCCCAGACATCATCTCAGATCTGCTCTCTCAGTTCCAAGATATTTTCCAACCCCCTACTGGACTACCACCAGAGAGAGATGCAGATCACAGCATTCCCCTTTTACCTGGAGCCAAACCACCTAACATCAGACCATACAGGATGTCTCAGAGCCAGAAAAACACTGTTGAAACCCTCATCAAACAGATGCTGGCAAATAAAGAAATCAGGCACAGTTGCAGCCCTTTTTCCTCTCCAATCATCCTGGTCAAAAAGAAAGACAAGTCCTGGCGCTTATGTGTTGACTATCGCCACCTCAATGACCTCACCATCAAAAACAGATTCCCTATTCCAGTAATTGAAGATCTATTGGACGAATTACATGGAGCAACCATCTTCACCAAGCTGGACCTGAGATCTGGATATCACCAAATAAGAATGAGACCAGAGGATGTCTCCAAAACAGCATTCTCTACTCACATGGGACACTACGAGTACCTTGTCATGCCATTTGGCCTCAGTAATGCACCAGCTACATTCCAGAATTTGATGAATTCAATCTTCTCCAAATATCTCAGGCAATTTGTTTTGGTGTTCTTCGACGACATCTTGGTCTACAGTAAATCAGTTCATGACCACCAGTTACACCTGCAAACAGTACTACAAATCCTGAAAGAACATAAGCTGAAGGCAAAACTTAGCAAATGCACCTTTGGCCAAGCACAAGTGGAATACTTGGGGTACATTATTTCAGGAAAAGGAATTGCTACTGACCCTGCCAAACTAGCAGCAATACAACAGTGGCCAGTACCCAAAACAATTAAGCAACTCAGAGGAGTGCTAGGGTTGACAGGCTATTATAGACGTTTCATTGCAGACTATGCCCTCATCTGCCAACCCCTCTACCTGGTGTTGAAGAAGGACAATTTCCATTGGGGTCCTGAACAACAAGCTGCTTTTGACAAACTGAAACAAGTCATGTCCTCCCCTCCAGTGCTTGCCCTACCTGATTTTTCCCAAGCCTTTGTCCTGGAAACCGATGCCTGCCAACAGGGTATTGGAGCAGTACTTATGCAAAGCAACAAACCACTGGCATACTTCAGTAAAAGCCTGGGTCCTCGAGCACAAACACAATCCATTTATGAAAAAGAGGCTCTGGCTATTCTGCTGGCCCTGAAACAATGGAGACATTATTTCTTGGGCAACCAGGTGATAATCAGGACAGATCAACACAGTCTCAAATATCTGGGCAGCCAGCGCCTTCTTGAAGGGATTCAGCACAAATTGATGCTAAAATTGCTCGAATTCGACTACAAAATTGAATATAAGAAGGGAAAAGACAATGCTGCTGCAGACGCCTTATCTCGACAGTTTTCTGAAACCACCACACCAGAGTCTGCCCAGACATGGGATTCCCCTGACCAATGTTATTCCCTGACAACAGTTATACCAGCATGGCTCTCTGAGGTACAAGACTCTTATCTACAGGACAAAAACTGCACCAAATTACTCCAAGACCTGACCATCAATAAGGACAGCCACCCAAATTTCACACTACAATCTGGTATCATTCGATACAAGGGCAGAATATACATTGGAGATTCCACTGACCTGAAGGAGAAACTCTTTCATAGTCTGCACTCTTCACCAATTGGTGGTCATTCTGGAAATAGAGTCACCCTGCACAGGCTGGTGCAACAGCTTTTTTACTGGCCAGGTCTCAAGAAATTCACAGCAAAATTAATTGCTGAGTGTCCTATCTGCCAAATCTCCAAGACTGAGAGGATACACTACCCAGGCCTGTTGAACCCACTACCCATTCCACAAAACAAATGGACAGATATCAGTTTGGACTTTGTCTCAGGCCTTCCCAAATCCAAGGGCAAGGATGTCATCCTTGTGGTGGTGGACAGGCTTACCAAATATGCCCATTCCTTCCCTTGTCACACCCATACACTGTCCAAACTGTAGCAAATCTTTTTATGGACAACATTGTCAAGTTACATGGTCCACCAGTCAGCATTGTCAGTGACAGAGATGCCATTTTCACTAGTGCACTCTGGAAAGCTATTTTTGCTGCCACCAACACTTCCCTCAACTTCAGCACGGCATACCATCCGGAATCAGATGGCCAAACTGAGCGTGTAAATCAATGTCTGGAGCAGTATCTCAGATCAATGGTTTTCCAAGAACCCAAGAAGTGGGCCCAGTGGCTGCCAGCAGCAGAACTCTGGTATAACTGCTCTTTCCACACTGCCATCAACATGTCTCCCTTTGAGGCTCTCTATGAATATAAACCCCCCTTGCTCCATCAAGTCTCTGTACCCTGCAATGTTCAAGAAGACATACAAGTTACTCTGGCAGAAAAGGAACACATGGTCAAGATCCTGCAACAGAACATCACTCGGGCACAACAAAGGATGAAGAAATTTGCTGATGCCAACAGAACTGAGAGAACCTTTGCAGTTGGTGATATGGTTTATCTGAAAATGCAACCTTACAGAGAGACTTCTCTGGGTCTCCGAAATTCTCTGAAACTAACATCCAAGTGGTATGGTCCTTACAGAATCTTGAAGAGAATTGGTCAGGTAGCTTATCAGCTACAACTTCCCCCTGACAGTCAGCTACACGACGTCTTCCATGTCAATCAACTAAAAAAGCACTTGGGCCCGTCAGCAGTTCCAAATGCAAAGCTACCCCTGTTAACTCCTGATGGCAGAATCAAGATTGCTCCAATTGCTGTACTTCAACGTCGTCAGATACCAAGAAGAGCTGGAGAGTATGATGTTGCTGTACCACAGTGGCTCGTCCACTGGGAAAATATGTCACCAGATGAGGCCACCTGGGAGGATGCTTCCTTTGTCCAAGCTACTTTCCCAGAATTCAAGCCCTGAAGTCTTGTCTTCAGGGGGCGGTACTGTCAGGACCCGGCTCTTCTTCCTCCTGTATCAGGTTCTGTTCCTGTCCGACAATCACCAACGGCCAGGATGGTAGAGATAACTCTTCAGGTTGACGGATGGCCAGGATCTAGCCTAGCTCGTTGTACTGTAATATCCTGAACTTTTCCTTGTTGTAGCGTTCCCGCCTAAGGGCAAATCTGTAATAGCTTGGACCTGCTCTTCGATATAAAGGGCAGGTGGGGAGGATGGGTGGATCAAGCTAATACAAAACCCTAATTTTCCAGTACCTTTACCTTTAGTTTTCCTAGTTTAGATCTGAGCACCGGCTCCTCCTTCCTCCACTTGCTTGCGATGAAGCCAGCGACCATCGGGTCCTGACAAACACGTGCCTCGCTAATCTTCTCCCTATAAATACGGCCACCACAACACTCTCCAAGATCATCGTAGCAACACACACAAGCTGAGCCAACAATATATACAACCACCACCATATATAGCAGCTGATTGAGGAGAGAGAGAGAGAGAGAGAGAGAGAGAGAGAGAGAGAGAGAGAGAGAGAGAGAGAGAGAGAGAGAGAGAGAGAGAGAGAGAGAGAGAGAGAGAAGATGGTGCTAGGCATGAACTGCTTTGGTGCTCCTGGAGCTGGACACAAGGTGTCGCCGGCAACGGCAAGCAAGCAGCTCGGAGGAGCACAAGAGGAGATGCCGAGAGTGTCGGGTGCTGGTGGCCAGGACAAGCAGATGGGAGGTGATCAGGTGAAGCCTGCTGCTGGGAAGGAGGATCTGAAGAAAACGAACAAGAGCGGGGCTCCTATAATGATACATCATTTTCCCTTCCATTCTCGTCCCGGGCTGCTCTAGTTCCGAACCTCTTTCAGTTAGAATGTCTCGAAAGGGCATCGTTCTTTGTTGAGGGTTGTGGTTTGTGGTGGTTGCTCCTAAAATTATTTGTTGTTTGCGTTAATATTGTCGTAAAAGTTTATTCGGAGTACTGTCTTTTTAGTAAGTTGCCTGAAATCTATACTCCTATATAGTGTTAGTGTACCAGTTTTGAATGGACTCATATATAGTATCAATCCTAACCATTGGTCTTGCAAATCTAACGGCTGAGAGTCAAAGGATTTGCGGTGATTAATGTCTTTATAGTTGTCTCCACCGTTTTCTAGAACCACCACGTCACTCTTCCCGTAAAAAAGCTCATGGCCACATACCTTAAAGCAATTGTACGGTCTGTTGCCATGGGAAGGGAGGAAAGAAAAGTAATTTAACAATTAAATGTGTGCGGGTCTTATTAGATACCTTTTCTTACACCGATTAATGTTTTTCCTTACCATAATTCCTCTTTTTATCCCTAAAATAAATTTAAATGAGTGGATCCCAATGGATATATTTTTCTTTTGACGTACAAGGAGTAAAATTCCGTTCTTTTATCACTAATAAATAAGAATTGCTCCTAGCTACGTTCGAGCATCAACAATCTCTATTTACGGTAGATCATTTCACGGGACATTCTATGACTTCATATGCTCTATAGTTATAAGACGTGCATTGCACGTGTATGCATACTAGTATTTCTATATGTATGGTTAATTCTCAGTCGGAATTAGCTAAACTATTTGTATATATCAGTCACATTTTTTGATCATTCGAATCAACCATTCGCATATCATCTAAGTTCGCATATATAAAATACAGATTAAAACGTGCATGATTCTGGCTTACTTAGGTCAAGAATTAGCTCAAGTGAAGTCTATTTCAAAATATACTGTTTGCTCAGGAACTGCATTCTTCATTGCTCACGGAACTTATAGGTACCCCCACAAATAATCAGATAAACATGTCCATTGTCCAGTCCGATTTAAGAGAGTTAATTCGAATAGTAGTTGATTGGTAACAAGAGTGCAACAAGTATGTGGCACCGATGATACCGTAAAACAAACGTGTCACCCATGCAACCAAGAACAGGCACAAAAATACAAGTAAAACATTGTAAAAGCACAACATGTAACGTGGTGTGATAGTGAATCTGGCGTCATCATGAGGAAGGTGCGCCGAATCTTGGGCTTTGGCTCCAGTTATGGGCACCAGCGCGGCTGTCGCAGTTGCTCGAAGTCAAAGGTGGCAACGTGCGGGACAAGTGGATAGTGTAGGCGGCATCATTGTCACGCATGGTGGTTTCCAGCGGCAAATATATAGTTCGTGGCAAATATATAGTTCATTTCAATATATTTCGATCGTGTTCTTCCTTGTAATTATCATTATTAATGAACTAAAATTAAAATATCTTTCTTCCATAGCCATGGTGGGAAATTAAGCATCCTAGGTAATGTCTCGTGGGCTCAGCCTTCATCGGTCCCATTCATTTGTAAGTGACGATATGTCAAATACAAACAAGTGATTTCAGAACTCAGTTGCCGATTACTAAAGGGGACAGTTTCTCTGAACATTCCAGTGTCGATGTGTAACCAAGTTGTATATATTGCTACGTAACCCTCAGGAAAACCCTAACCCTCTCACTCTCTCCCGCTCTACTCTTCCCGATCTAGACACAATGTGGCGAACTACAGAAATCATTTTATTTTATAAAAAAACATAATATTGCTACAAAGTAAACCCGTTAAATAAAATCGGTAAAGAACTTGCCACTGTCAAAAAAAAGTAATCAAATTGGAGGCTCTTCTTGACCACCATACACCGTAAAAAGGAATCTAGCATCACAATCTTTTCGGGGGATCAACTGAAGTTTAAAGATCGGTCACTTGAACTGAAATTTTCAGGACAGAAGTCTAAATGAAATGAGAAACAATTGATTCACGGGGCTAGAGTTTGAGTAGAAGATTGGCGGTACCGGCCGGAAGTACACAAAGCAGGCAAAGATACTCAAATGCACGAATGCGATTTTTGCATCACGAGATGTTTTACATGGCCTTAGTTTTTTTGTTTTTGTTTTTTTAGTCGTTTTCAAGCGACAACGACAACGAGATTCCTGAGCCAAGTCAGCTAATGAAGTGCCTTGGCGTCCAAGGAGGCATGCAGCGACAGAGACAATCGAGTCAATGCATTAGCTGACCTCGTGCTTCGGCCCACGGCCGTCGTTTTCATCCTGAACGAAGCTTCACGTATGGCTCCTTCTCCACGCATCTCCTCAGGTTCTCTTCTCTCCTTTATAAGTGCCGCACTACTGGATCATCTTGGCACCAAGTAACGCAGGTAAAGCCAGTACACGTAGAGAGAGAAACCAACTCAAAGCCACACAAAGAGAGAAGAAGGAGGAGGGATGGTGTGGCCTGCGAGCAAGCAACAAGATGGAGGAGATCGAGCAGAAGCGAAGCATCACAAAGTGGTGAAAGAGGTGAACAAGAGTGGGACACCAAACTTCCTGT
Organism: Puccinellia tenuiflora; assembly: GCA_012064385.1. NCBI lineage: Eukaryota > Viridiplantae > Streptophyta > Magnoliopsida > Poales > Poaceae > Puccinellia > Puccinellia tenuiflora. The sequence continues at coordinate 2,165,256 of QRDG01000473.1, read as the reverse complement.
ATCAGCTCCCCTTTCATTCTCTTCCCCTTAACAAAGTCAGGAACATCGAGGTTGATCGGTTGAGGCTGTCGTTCACGACGACGCAAAAGCCTACGCCGGTCCCCGTTGATTCTGATGAAGAGGGTGACGACGATCAAGAATGTTCGGATCTTGATACTGTAAACAGTTTATGGTCGCTAGATCGCATCTGTAGTGGTCTACATGCTATTCCCCGGAAAAATAGATCAAGATCGACCAAGAAAAGAGTCCGCAAGACCAGCTCTAAGGAATTCTACAAAATATTCAGTTGATAGGCATTTTTCTTGGAATGTAGGAGATCCAAAAAAAACTTTGCAAAATTCAGATACCGTGCTGATTTGGTCAAATAGTACGATTTGGATTTCAATGCTGATTCTCCTTATCACAACACATTGTAAACTGTACATGTATACGTTCCATTTGGTACGTTCTGTACATTTATATGTATGCAATGCCAGGATCACGTCGCCGAACTTAGTGGTACGCCCCGAGAAACCTTGTTGCCGACTGAAGAAATTCCGTTTGTCAAGTTTCATTTATATTCGGAGATGTTTAAGGCTACGTGGGCCACTCTAAGAAAAAACTACGTGGGCTCATGGACAATCTACGTGGCTCAGTCAAGTACTCAGGTGGGCCGGATGACCTAATACTTACTCCGGTTCTCCGGTGGTTACCGCCCATACTCTTGTTTTTGGGGTTCTAAAATTCTTCATCGACAAGAAAATAACGTTTACGTCTAAAAAAAATCACTACAGGGTCCGGTCAATAATGTTTAATACAAAAATGAATGCAAGAAAAATAATTTAGTTCACAGAATTTGTTCCTGCAGTTTATAAAAAATTGTTCCATCGCCACTAGTAATATTCATATATATCAGATAAGTTGCTCACGCCACAGTGAAAAAAGTTAGGATTAGGACGAGAACAAATATAAATACTTCACCTACAATTTGTTTTTTCAAATACTCCATATAATATGTTCCCATATCATGAATATATTCATCTATTTGTAGAATACGTTCATGTAACTTATGAACTGCAAAATATTTCTAAGTTAGGACGAGAACAAATTAATCATGATTGTCTTCTTTGTGATACCTTTTCATTTTTTGGGCAAAAAGTGTAAAAAGTAAAGTCTCAAGCTACCATTATCTTACGGTGCAAAAGTATATAGGATTGTTTATTAGTAGTAAATTCGTTTTCTTTTTGGTATATCAACTTTTTGTTCCGCACTTCCTACCCCTAACTTCTCAGCACCAATTGGGTCCACCAACTTTCTGGTCTCCCTCTCGTCTTTTTCGTCATCGATTGCACAATCACTGTCGCCCACAAAGCTCTGCTCCCACCCCCCCCCCCCCCCCCCCCCCCCCAACACACACCCCCACAATATCTCTCTTCTGGCTACAGATGATGGTGCTGCCATGCCACCTAATCGCCATGCCCTGGCAAACCATGAGTGTTTGTGTTGCCTCTTAGCGTTGTCTCATCATCCTTCTCAGCACGTATATAGAAATCATGTATATGTTCATCACCGAAAAAATTCAGAATTTTGTTGGCAGGAGCATGTGAGCTCGGGTGTGAAAGTAAATTTCTAGGTGGGTAGGACCTGCCCTGGGATACTTTTTTTTAGCGGAAGGACCAGGGATACTTGGCGGTCATCGCTTAGCCTAGGACCAAAAGCCCAAGAAAAACTCTTGGATAATCTAGTAGAAACATAGTCCCCAGCCCAAATATAATTTGCCTTAACCCATGGAGTGTTTATAGGGTTGGCTCGCTAGTGAGGCTTGTGGTGGTGCAGCCTATCTACATGGTTCAATCCTTGGATTGAGCACCATAGTGTCGCACTTCTAGTGTTAGCCGTGTGTTCCCCGATCTGTGATTTATATGACAAATCTTAATTGTAGTTTTCTTCAAAATGACCTCCATTTTAAATACAACTTGTGTTTCAGTAAGGAGAGTAAGTAGTGTAAGTATGTTGCGTGTCAGCGTTCTTGTAATTGAATGGAAGTGCTGGCTCTCCGCCATCTCTTTTATAAGATAACCCAAGAGTTTAATGACTAGAGATTGATGTAGATGAGTTTGTTAGTAGATGTTGAAATGTGGGTGACACGAAAATCATGGCAGAGAGGGAAACCAATCAGAAGAAGAGCTAGATGAGGAAGAGTGTCTGATATACCACCGCTGTCAGACTAGGACCTGTACTACATAAACAGTAGTATGTTCTTGTTGCAGGCTTGC
>QRDG01000473.1:2101874-2158501 GCA_012064385.1 Puccinellia tenuiflora | reverse complement strand
TGAGCAAAACCGTCTGCGCAATGAGCGGTTGCTCGAGCAGCTGGTCCAGCAAGGGGCCAGGAGGAACACGGACTGCACCACTCTCAACCAGTTCTTGCGGTCCCAACCTCCCACTTTCTCCGAGGCTAAGGAGCCGCTTGATGCGGATGATTGGCTTCGGGCTATCGAGCGCAAGTTCGCCGCTCTTCACGTTCCGGCGGCAGAACATGTCAACTTCGCCACCTACCTTCTGGAAGGAGCCGCCGGCTCCTGGTGGGAGAGCCACGTGGCAATGGTTTGCGCGGCCATGTTGTCACATGGGAGGAGTTCCGCCACCGCCTTCCGTGCGGCGTACATCCCCAAGCCCATCCTCGAGCTCAGAGGCGGGAGTTCCTGGACCTAACCCAGGACGCATGGGCGTCCAGTCCTATGGACGGGAGTTCAACCACCTCTCCCGTTACGCCCCTCGGGACGTGATGAATGATGAGGACAAGCAATACCTCTTCCGCAAGGGGCTCGCACCTCGTCTCCGATACGAGCTCCTCCCTTCAAGTTCACCTCCTACCAAGAGCTCTACAACCAGGCCCTCACCATGGAGCAAGGTAGGAAGGAGCTGGAGGCTTCTAAGAGGCCAGTTCCAGCTGATCACCAGAGCTCCTCCTCCTCTGAGGGCAGAAGTGCAAGGTCTTCGTGCCTTTTCAGCGCCGTGCCAGAAGGCGCCCTTCGCGCCGAAGCCCACCGGGTACCTGCCCCTCCGCCTCGCCAGCTACTTCGACCTTGGGTGCGGCTGGAGGCGGTTTTTCTCCCCGACTGCCTCACCACCGGAGGTCACGTGCTTCGCTTGTGGCCAGCCGGGCACTACTCCAGGGAGTGTCCCCAGAAGGCACCGGCTACCTCGGCACCTGCACCAGCACCCTCTACCCCAGCCGCCAAGGCTACCACCGTCAGCCGTGGTCGTCTGAACCACGTCTCGGCTAAAGGCATTGAGGAGGACCCCGGAGTTCTCATGGGTACGCTTCGAATCAATACTATCCAGCTTCAGTATTATTTGACTCTGGAGCTTCGCATTCGTTCATATCCATATCATATGCACACAACCATCAAATACCGTTTGTGATGATGGATCCCCCGCTAGTGGTTAAAACACCTGGTTCTCGATGGCAAACCAAATGGATCACTCCTGAAGTGCAGGTTTCCATAGGCTCCACCCCTTTTCCATTTCAGTTGATAGCCCTGAGTCAGAGGGTCTGGATGTTATTCTGGGCATGGACTGGTTAGTCAAGTATCAGGCCAACCTGGACTGTGCTGCCAAGACTGTCTCAGTGATCCATCCGTACTATGGGGAAGTGCGCTATTGGTCCCCTTCATTCCACAGCTCCATCTGCTGTTACCCCTTTTTCCCCGGAGATCAGTCTGTTTTTCATGGAAGGTGTCACCCCGCCTGAAATCATGAAGTGGAGGTGGTGGTGTGATTTCCCCGATGTTTTTCCGGAGAATTGCCCGGCATGCCACCCGATCGCAGCGTGGAGTTTGTGATTGAGTTGGTTCCGGGAACCGCCCCAGTTTCCAAAACGCCCTACCGTAGCCAACGGAAGAGCTAGCTGAGTTGAAGAAGCAATTGGATGAGCTACTGGAAAAAGAATTCATCCGACCGAGTAGCTCACCTTGGGGCTGCCCGGTCATCTTTGTCAAGAAGAGGGATACAAATGTGCCTCGACTGGTCGTTGACTACCGCCCTCTTAATGCGGTGACCATCAAGAACAAGTATCCAATTCCTCGAATAACCGACTTGTTCGATCAACTAGCTGAGCAACGGTATTCTCCAAGATGGATCTGAGGTCCGGCTACCACCAGATAAAATCTGAAAGGAGGATATTCCTGAGACGGCCTTCACCACTCGCTATGGGCTATATGAGTATACCGTCATGTCTTTCGGCCTCACTAATGCTCCGGCTACATTCATGAGGCTAATGAACTCCATCTTCCACGAGTACCTCGACAAGTTCGTCATCATCTACATCGATGACATCCTTGTGTACTCCAAGACAGAAGACGAACATGCTGAACATCTTCGACTTGTCCTGACCAAGCTTCGAGATCACCGTCTATATGCCAAGTTCTCTAAATGTGAGTTTTGGCTGAAGGAACTCATCTTCCTCGGTCATGTGGTGTCAGCTGCCGGAGTAGCGGTGATACCCGACAAGATTCAGGCAATCCTGGATTGGCCAACTCCCAAATCCGTCAAAGATATCCGAAGCTTCCTTGGATTGGCGGGTTATTACCGTCGATTTATTGAGGGCTTCTCCAAAATAGCAAAGGCATTGACTGACCTCCTCAAGAAAGGCAAGCCATTTGTGTGGTCAGACAAGGCTGAAGAGAGTTTCCAAACCCTCAAGGTCAAGCTCACCACCACTCCGGTACTTGTCCTTCCCGATACCGCCAAGGACTTTGTCGTCTATTGTGATGCATCTCTCCAAGGCTTGGGCTGTGTCTTGATGCAAGAGGGCCATGTGGTCGCTATGCTTCCCGTCAACTCAAGCCACACGAGCAAAATTATCCAACTCATGATTTGGAGCTTGCCGCCGTGGTACATGCTCTGAAGCAATGGAGGCCCTACCTCTTGGGCAACCGTTGCGAGATCTACTCCGACCACCAAAGTCTAAAATATCTCTTCACCCAGCCGGATCTGAACTTGAGACAGAGGAAGATGGCTGGAATTGATAAAAGACTATGATGTGACCCTCAACTATCAACCTGGCAAGGCCAATGTTGTGGCCGATGCTTTGAGCTGCAAGGCCTATTGCAACACCTTGATGGTTGAAAAGGCCCAACCTGCTCTCCATGAGGAATTTGCTAAATTGAATCTGGAGATTGTGCCTTCCGGTTTTCTAGCTAACCTCGAGATCAAATCCACTCTCGAGGATGAAATCAAGGCCGCCCAACAAAATGATGCTGGCATCCTAAAGATTAAGGAGAATGTCGCAAGTGGAAAGGCCAAGTGTTTCTCTATCGATGACTCCGGTGTTGTCTACTTCGAAGGCCGCCTTGTGGTGCCCAAGAGTGGAAATACCAAGGGGTTAATTCTCCAAGAGGCACATGAGTCTCCCATATCCATCCATCCCGGTAGCACCAAGATGTACCAAGACCTCCGTCCCAAATTCTGGTGGACCCGTATGAAGCGGGAGATTGCCAAATATGTTGCCGAATGTGATGTCTGTCGCCGGGTGAAAGCTGAACATCAGAGGCCAGCTGGTACCCTCCGCCCCATAGCCGTTCCTGAGTGGAAATGGGATGAAGTGGGTATGGATTTCATCATCGGTTTTCCAAAGTCACAAAAGGGCAACAATGCTGTTTGGGTCATCATCGACCGTTTGTCAAAAGTTGCCCATTTCCTTCCTGTCCGCGATGATATTCGAGCAGCCAACTTGCCGACCTATATATGGCCCGGATTGTTCCATTGCACGGGGTTCCCTTGAGGATCATTTCAGACCGTGGAAGCCTGTTTGTGTCCAAATTTTGGCAAAGCTTCCAAGAGGCTCTCGGAACCCGTCTCAACTCAGTACCGCCTACCACCCTCAACAGACGGTCAAACTGAAAGAGTAAATCAAATTCTTGAAGACATGCTTCGGGCTTGTATCATCTCCTTCGGCAAGGGTTGGGAAAAGTACCTCCCTCTCGCCGAGTTCTCCTACACAATAGCTATCAAGCCAGTTTACAAATGGCTCCCTTGAGGTTCTTTATGGGAGAAAATGCCGGACTCCTCTCAATTGGTCTGAAACCGGGGAGAGGCCACTCTTCGGTCCTGATGTGATCAATGAAGCCGAAGAGAAAGTCCGCGTTATTCGAGAAAATCTCAAGGCCGCTCAATCCCGTCAGAAAAGCTATTATGACAAGCACCATCAAGAGGTTCACTATGAAATTGGTGATAAAGCCTATCTTCGAGTTTCTCCTCTCCGAGGCGTTCGTCGCTTTGGGATAAAGGGGAAATTGGCACCTCGCTATGTTGGCCCTTTCACCATCCTAGCCAAGCGAGGAGATCTCTCCTATCAACTTGAGTTGCCCTCCAATTTTCCGGATGTCCATGATGTGTTCCATGTTTCCCAACTCCGCCGGTGCTTCAAGGATCCCATCCGTGGGGTTGATCATGAGGCATTGGACATTCAGGAGGATTTGACCTATCGCGAGCATCCTATCCGCATCTTGGATGAAGCGGAGAGGAAGACCCGCAACAAGTCCATCAAGTTTCTCAAGGTCCAATGGTCCAACCATTCCGAGGAAGAAGCCACATGGGAGCGAGAAACTAGTCTACGTCAGGAATACCCCGCCTTCTTCACTCAAGCCTAGAATCTCGGGCCGAGATTCCTGTAAGGGGGGTAGAGTTGTAACAGCCCAAACTTGGTAACGAAAAATACGAAGAATTTTTCCACTTTTTGTTTTCGATGTTTGCATCATCGCATCCATATGCATTTGACAATGCAAGCTTTCTTTGGAAACAATTGAAATGGGGAGCCAACCTTCCCCAAAACCTACAACCAAAGGCTAAATGAACTTCCAAATTGTTTAGGAAGTTCCCAACTTGGTTGTATAACAATTTCTCACTTTTCAAATTTTTGTCAAATGAAAGTTGACATGAGGGTTGAAATTTGGCTGAATTCAATTCCTATTTTTGGAACCAAGTTAGAACTTCCAAAATTTCAAACTAAAATCATGCTGAGCCTCAATATGGTTGGGAGAGCTTCCATAAAAATTTTCAATATTTTTGGAATTGTAAAAATGCCCAAATTAAATGTATTTTGGAAATTGCCCCAATTTACCCTAATTAAAAGCTATGAACAAAGGTTGGGCAAAATAATTTATTTGACCTCACCAATTTTTGTGGTGGTTCTAAAGGGTAATTCTAAGCTTCATGAATTTTTCTGGGATTTTAGAAAATGTTCTGGTGCCTTAATTAAATGGGTTAAACACTGCTGTTGGACTTGTTTGAGTTTAATTCAAAAGTTCCAGGGACCTCCTTGTAATTTTCCTTTTTCCCTCTCATCTCTCCACTGTGCTCGCCGGCACTGGCGCCATGCCGTGCGCTGGCCGAGCTGCTCCGCGTCGATGCGTGGCCCTGGGACGACTATGGAGACCGAGTCGGCGTTCACCTGCTCCCCCTCGCCCACTCCTCCCGTTTCCTCCCCGAGATTTCCGGATCGGGGCCTTTTCTCTCTCCCGAGCTCTCCCCTTTCTGCCGCCGCTCGCCTCCGCCTGTCGCCGCCGGCTGGAGCCACCTCACGCGGATCGACGAGCACCGCCAGCTCCGCCACGACCTCCTCTTGTTTCCCGTCCCAGGAATCGAACTGGGAGGCCCGGGGACGACGTGTGCGTCGTCGACCTTGTCCACCGCGGCCGCCGCACGCCGAAGCCGTTTTTTCCGCCGAATCCGCCCACCCCTCACCGCGTCGGTCACCCCTTCAGGCTCAAGGTGAGGCGTGCTTCTTTGCTAGCCCTCTCCCGCGTCCTTTTTCCCTCTCCCGCCGCCCGATCTTGGTCGCCGGCGGCGCCAGCAGCGTCAGCAGCGTCAGCAACGCGCACGTCCACCGCTCCCACGCGCGCCCGGCCTGACCGGCCCAGTGGCCGGGGCCTCTCGGGTCGTGGCCCGGCCATATTGGCCGGCCCAGTGGCCGGGGCCTCTCGGGTTGGGGCCGGTCATGATGTCCGCCTGCACCCCGGCCTGGCCGGCCTGCCAGGGAAATTTCTTTCCCTTTTAATTTTTTTGAAACAGATTTAATTAATTCATAATTAATTGAAAAATGCTTCAAATTAGACGAATCAAATTTCAAAATGTTCGGTAAAACAAACTCTAACCATTGGGATCATTGTAACCTTCTTTTGGAATTAATTTTTTCTTTTGGTTATTTTCATACTTCCTAAAAGGGGTAAGTGATACCTAAATTGAGAAATTCATAACCTATTCAAAATTAATCCAAAAATTACAAATAAAATACCAATGTGATCAACATTTCAAATGCTATTAAATCATGCACTTATCACATCATGATCACAAATCCTTATTTGATGTTGTCCATAATTTGATTAAATGAATTGATTTCAATTATTTATTTAATTTGCTATTTATTCATCGGTGTTCCGAAAACTACAAATAAATTACCACATTGATCGCAATGACGAACCCTATCCTTTATTGTCATGTTCCTGCAGGATTGAGCCACTTCCCTAATAATTTAATGATTTATGAAGAATGTGTTCACTAAGATAAATATGGAGTCGTGTCCAAATAATTGCACTAATTATTTGGAACTCCATTTAATTTGTTAATTGAATTAAATGCTAATATCTTTGCATCAATTGGACATGTCATCATGTGTTTGCGCATTGCACCTCGTGATCGTGTGATTTATGTGTTCTTTGTTTTTCTCTTTTGGGTATCGATAGATTCCGGAGTCGAGGGTACCGATAACTACCCCGACGAGCAGTACTTCACGACCGGGCAGCAAGGCAAGAGATAACCTAACCTTCTTGGCATCTAGCATCCTATGTTTCATCAAATTATTTTATCCACCATAATATTGCATGCGATTCAAATGTCTCTTTTGGTAAATATTAGAATATCCTATGAATGCATGTTCTTCCCCGAGCCAATCACATGTATCCTTACCTATGAACCCTAGGGTTGAAGTGTTGGCCTGAGGTAAAGTTATAATTGTTGATGTTATGTTGCTTAGCCATGCTTAGAAATGCTTAGTGGAATTAGTAGATATGTCCGTTATTGATTTCCATATTTATTGATGTTCATGGAATGATTCGGGCATGGTGGATAATGGGGATGCTTAATTAAAATGCTAAGACGGTTTGGGTGAGTTGCCATCGGGGATGGTGTTTTGCCTCACTCTAGCCCCTAGGTGCGAGTTCTTTACCTCTTGAACCAAGACTGAGCGTGCTTCCGGAGGTGGGGGCATATGGAACCCCCTTTGACCGAATAAGTTGTGAGGGGCTTGTCAAGGGTCCTCTAGTTCGAGTTTTCCATTTGCGCGTGAGTTGTGTGGGTGGAAAAAGGAACGAGGATGGTGGTGTTTAGGAATGTGGCCGCGGGGCAGGGCGCTGGGAGCGCTTAACCTGTCCTTCCGCACACTGATGGTCCTTGAGTAAGCCTCATGCAATGTAAAGGTCTAACCGCGCCCGTTCGCCGGCCTTCCCCGGAAGAGGGCCAACTAGGTGAGCCGGACGGTACCGATGGGTAAATTAGTACACCCCTGCAGGGTTAATCTTTTCGAAAAGCCGTGTCCACGGTTATGGACAACTTGGGAATAGACGATAAGACCATAGAGAATCTTAACCTAATTGATATGGCAGCTAAAGGTTGCATAATCAACGTGTGATAAAGGTTCACTTCCTCGAGGGTGATTCGAGGGGGTGCCTTGGTGGAGATGAGTGTTGTTGGTGACAAAAGGGTTCGATGAGAACCAATGATGAAAATGTTACTCTCTTATCTTCTTTTTGAAAAGTATTCTGAGTAGACGATTGCCATGTGTCAATTATATTTCGGTTTATGAAAATTAGCTTTATGCAAAAGACATACATATGAAGCTTTAGAGCCTCCGTCAGTCTTTGGGCCTATATCGCCCTACTAAACTTGCGAGTACATCGTACTCAGTCTCTCTTTGCTACCTCTATGTATTTGTATTTCAGAGGAGGACGACACCGAGCAGCTAGGTGGGTTCTTCGTTGACGTCGACTACTAGTCTGGGGTTCCCAGGTGGCAGCTTGGGACCGTGGAACAAGCTGGCTGGGATGATTTTATTGTAGGCCTCTTAGGCCATATTTTGCTTCTTGTTGTTAGACAACACTACCCGCTTCCGCTTGTTGAATTGTTGGATCTGTGATCCTTTTGCTTGTAATATTTGTATTCTTCTCATTATATGAGTTGCTATATGTTTTGTGTCGTAGAGTCGTGCTTTGTGCCAGTTCTGTTCCACAAGTCTCGATCTTTGTTTTATACATTGATGGTTGTGTTGCATACATAGCCTCTCTGTATAATTTCGGGGTCGGGGCGTTACAGAGTCCTTATTGGATCTTGTGTTGATTTCAATGGGCTCTTTTGAGAGATTAATGGACTATCCCATTTTGGGGGAGTGATATGCTTTGTGCACTTCACTAACCTAAAAATGTGTGTATATGAGTAACACCACCGAGTATTGATATATCAAGATTATCTAGTAACTATGTGGTGTGTCATGCTCATGAGAAATTCAAATTCTATAACATCCATTAATTATCTCTAGTTGATTTTATTTGCCTCTTGCTTAGATAAAAAGAATTATCACATTATGGGGGAGTAATAAGCTATGTGCATATTACAATCCCATAAAATGTGAACATTCGAGGTTTTGCCACGTAGATTTGATATTGTCAATTATCGTATTTCTATGTGGCATATTAGCTCGAACAAGTTCCAATTTGCTTTCTAGCTATCTTTTGGGTCTTGTTTGTGTGTGTTTGCTTGGTGTGGTTTTTCTCTAATATGCACCACCATACATTAGTTGAGAAACCATTTGTTCAATATTATTCTAACCATGGCCTTGCCGGTTGGTTTGAATAGTTGGAACTACCAACAAACCTTAGTCAAATATGGTGCTTATTTCTTATCTCTTGCCATATGTTTTATCTTGTGAGGATATTCTTGGATACCTCTATCACCGGGAAAATAATTCATATTTATGTTTGTGGTAGAATATTTTTGATTATCCTTACATTGGCACTGGTTTTTATTTGCCCCATCTCTTGCCAAAATATTCATTTTGACTCCCTTTGCCTTCCTTGCCTCTTGCTAGGATCCTAAACCTCAAATTGGCAGTGTTTAGTGTTGTAAATAAAATATGAAGAGTAATGATCCCTTGTGCGTGCATTTTGTATTCAAATGCAAATATCAAAAATAATGCATGAATCTTGGGGAGCATTTCTTTTATTTAGAACACTATCCTATCTATCAATATTTGATCCTTTCAAGTGGCATTTGATTTCTATCATATGTGTTTATGGAAGACAAATCTTTTCTCTTGATGCTTTGTGCCATCATGAAAAGTGTAGAGGGTGTTTGGTTTATTTGGTGTAACCTTGCTCTCTCTTGAGAGTCTTGCTTTCTCATTTCTTGCTTTATGTTTATCCTATAAAATGAGAAAATCCTTTGAGCATGTCTCTTTCTTTTATCTTATATGCTCATTGACCTTGTCTAGGTACCTTCAATTGGTATTAATTGGAATTTAATATCTTCTCCATAGATATTTGCTTCAATTGATATTTATTGTGGAAATCTTGATACCTTATTACTTTATTTTACTTTACTTGATTTCGGTCAAGCATTAACCTCCTCTTGGTATCTTGTCTCCAAAATGGTATCCTATTTTTCAATTGGTGTCTTATCTCTCATGTGTTGTTTGATTTGATTCCTATTGATATCACACTTCATGTGTTGACGTGTTTTGGAATCAATCATATGTTGATTTGATTTTTCCTCAATCATGTGTTGATTTGAATTTTGATATAATTTGGACAACCCTTTTGTGTCACACTTTGGTGTGCTCTCTTCTTGGTTTACTTAGTGTTTCGTCCAAATTGTATCTCATTCGGTTCTTGTAAGTCCATGCATGCATATTTACTAGTATATTTATTTTATGGCATGCTAGTCTTTCTTGATCCAATATATAGGGGATACTCCACCAAATCCTAAATCGGCTAAGATGTGCATGAAATTCAATTTCATATCTATATGCACATATTTATGTGGAGTGTTTCCTATGTATTGTAGTGTATCTAACTACTATGGAACCCAATGAGTTTGGGAACCATATTGTACTTGAATTGTGTTTTAGGTACAATTGAGAAGCGTTGGATGCTTGCCTCATTCATAAGGAAGGTGGTCTCACCATGTGATTTTAGGAGTCAAGCTATGATGACTAACAAAAGATCATCTTCGTCATCACCAATGCATCTCGGTAACAAGTATCTATCTCATGCATATCTTTCTTGTATTCAACCTTGTGTAGGTTGCCCCTTGGCATGAAAACTTTAATGTACAATTGTTGTGGTTTTGAATTATTTCCTTCACTTGGTATATCTTTGTGATATTTGTGATGAAATTGCAAAAACATTCCTTCAATTGGTATTATTTCTTTGTGATACTTGTTGCCTATCTCAAAGCATTTCCACTATCTCTTGTTCCCTTAGTGATATGTGTGATGCATTTGATGTGTTGAAGTTCATTTATATACAATGAGATAAATTTGAGCTATGTGCTATGCTTTTAAGCAATAATCTCTTTTTGTATATTCATGACTTCCTTTTGGTTACCATAGTCTTCTTTATTCGATCATTTTATATGTGCAAGTTTCTTTGTCGATGAATATCACTTTCTACTTAGAAACCTATACATATGAGAGAGGTCACCTGTTATTTGGTATCCTACTTTCTTTCAAGCCACCTTGTCTTTTATCTATAATTCTTTGGTGGCTCCAAGTTTGTATCGTGAGTGCTTGTCTTATTTCTACTCGCATCTTTGCGCACTCACATTCTATTGAAGATTTTTCTCTTCATGCTCATCATGGTGAGTATGTCGATTTTGTTGGCTAAGTGTTCTCACTTGCTCTTTGTTATTTTTCGATTGGTTCTAATTTCCAATTGGTATCTTCGAGATTGTGAACATTTTTTTGTAAAGTTGTGTGTGTCAATACTTGATATATAACTTATCTCCATTTGATTAAGACTATGTGTCTTACCAAATTAATTGTCTTGTCACACACACATACTCTTGGTTGGGCCTTTCTAAATAATTTCTTTTAATGGGTATCTCCTTATGGCTCAATTACATCTTTGGTGCAAGTGTTTTTGTTTTGCTTTAATTTTTACATCCTTGCACTTGGTGAGTGTTCTAGATGATTTTGGGGGAGTGAGGATTCCATATTTGTGCACTCCTCAATAGTGCGTGAACATTGGGGAGCTTCTCTATTCTTATTTAGAACTCTCGGTTAGGATCTTCTCGATTGCTCTTCTCCTTGGTGGAGATGTTTTAGAATGATTTCATCCTTTTGCATTCTTTGGATCCTCAATATAGTTTGATTTCCTCTATTATTCTTCAATGGATATGTGCATTTAATTTCACTCATACCTTGAGGAATGCATACCTTGTGGAGGAACTCATATTATATTGGCCTTCTAAATTTTTTTTCCCATTTCGGCAATCGATGCCAATGGGGGAGAAGTTTTAGAGGGTTTAAGGGAACTTGGTTTTATGCTTTAGTTTGGTTCTTAAGCATTTGCCTCTCATGCTCATGCATCCTTGTCTTGCAAGGGTGCTTAATTCATTATATAAACCCTCTCAAAAGGGATTGTCATCAATTACCAAAATGGGGGAGATTGAAAGAGCATGGTTGCCCCCATGTGTTGTTTTGGTAATTAATGACAATCTCTATGGACTAATGTGTGCTTTGAGTTATATTTGTAGTGTTGGTCCATAAGGAATGCTTGGACTCCATATGTTGGAGTCAAGGCTAAAAGAAGAAGATTATATGTTGATCAAGGCTAAGTGCAAGATGATCAACATACAAGAGAAGCGCATGTGAAGGTATGCGAAGAAGAAGATTATGTGTTGATCAAGGCTAAGTGCAAATTGATCAACATACAAGATAAGGGTTTCACCAAGTGAAGATATGTCGAAGAATGCCTCTCCCATCTTGGTGTATGGGGGAGCAATATGCGAGTCTTCACCAAGCGGAGCACAATCAAGAAAGGTGATCCACTTGAGAGTAGATCAAGATCGTCATCATCTAGCTCAAGTGGAATGCGCAAGGCAAAGGTATGATCTTGATAGGGTTTCTATTTTACCGGTCTCACGGTGTAGTTGTGAGACCGGGTTTGTTAGATAGGTAACCGTACTATCAAGAGGGGCTCTCAAGTGAGCTTTAGCGTATCGGTCGTAGAGAGCTCAAACCTTTGCATCCTTGGCATCATCTTTATTGTTTCCTATTTGGATCTTATCGTGGTGTGGTATTGGTGCTTGTCGTGCTCGTCATGACAAGCCCAAGATCACCGAAAACGGTTTTCATGTGTGTCTCCTATTGAGTTTTCGGTGGTGGAGATTTTGCCGGTCCATCTATGCGGAAGGTTTCACACTTCCAGTTATTAGCAAAAATCTCCCTTGCTTGGTTTCAATATTCTCACATGTTATTGGGTAGCATTTGTCGTCCTCTTTCCAACAAAGTTGGTTTCATGTCATTCGGACTTCATTTGCAAAAGATATGGTTTTCCGGTTTTTAATAGAAAGGTTTTACCTCTCATCATTTGGTTTTACCATATCTTGTTGAACAATGATGTTTCTATGTATATTCTTGTAGTGCTCGTTGTGACGATTCCAACGAGTCCAAGATTACCGAAAACGGAGTTCGTATGTGGAAGGTATTGCGTTTTCGGTATCGGTCGGTTTTTAAACAGGATATTAGAAAAGAAAAAGAAAAAGGGGGGGCAGCCGGCCTCACCGCCGGCCTGGGCCGGCTCCCAGGCCGGCCCGTTCGGCAACCCCCCCGGCCACTCTGCCGGCCTGGTCCGGGTTACAGGCCGGACCACTCGGGTGGGCCGCCGGCCTCTCCACCGGCCTGGGCCGGCTCCCAGGCCGGCCCACCCGGGTGCAGCACACTCCCTCCCGCTCCCCGGCTTTGCTCCCGGCCTGGGCCGGCTCCCAGGACGGCCCACTCGGGTGGAGCCCCGGCCTCCTCACCGGCCTGGGCCGGCTGCCAGGTCGGCCTGCCTGTTTGCCTTTTCTTTTTTGTTTTTAGCTGCACATGAAATACCACAACGGTCGCATTTTCGGAGCCCCTATTTAAAGGGCTTCTTCCCCAAATAAACCTTAACCTTTTGCCAACTTCTTGAGCTATTCTCTCCCTCCATTGTTGACCTTCTCAAGCTTGGCTTTCTCTCAATCTCTCCGATAGTTGTTGCTACCTTTTTGAGAGAAAAGAGAGAGGAGATTTAGATCCGTGTTTCCACCAATTGATTTCTCCTCTAAGTGAGGAGAACACTTTGGATCTAAATCTTTGGAGTTTCTTTGTGTTCCTCCTTTGTTCTTCCTCCCTAATCCCTCCCAAGCATTAGTTGCTTTGGTTGGATTTGGGTTGGAAGAACTTGACCACTTAGTGTGTTCTTGCCATTGCATTAGTTGCATCGGTTTGAGTTCTCCACGGTGATTCGTGGAAGTGAAGTTGAGAAGCTTGTTACTCTTGGGTACTTTGGTGTCCTAGAGCTTGTTCCTCTAGGGCACGTTGGTACCCTAGACGGTTGTTGTTTTCTCGGAGTCTTGGTGGCTCACGGGATTTGTTGGGAGCCTCCAATTGTGGAGTGTGGCTCAACCTTGTTAGCTTCGGAGCTTTGGTAGCTACGAAGACATTGCCGGGAGCCCTCGGCCTTGGGCATCGAGTCTTGGTGGCTCGGTGTATTTGGTGAAGACCCTCCAACTTGTGGAGTGAGCTTCACCCTTGTAAAGGTTCTAGTTGTCAACCTTAACGGCAACATAGTGACAAGTGCCTCGCCACATTGGTGGTAAGACACAACGGAGATACGGTGTGCCATATCAAGGCTACTCGGTGTTTCACATTGGTGAACACCGCGCCGCTCCAACGGAGACTAGCTTCCATTGGGAAGTGAACTTTGGGATAAATCATCGTCTCCAAGTGCCTCGGTATTTCTATCCCGAGCTTCTTACTTATGCTATTTACTTTGCGATAGACATCGAGCTTAAAGTCATATATCTTGCTATCACCTAGTTGATCATATTGCTTAGCATAGGTTGTTGGTGCACATAGGTGAACCTAGCTAGTTTAGGTTTTGACTTGATAAATTAAACGTTAGTTTTATTCCGCATTTATTCAAGCCTTAACCGTAATAATTTTAAATCGCCTATTCACCCCCCCCCTCTAGGCGACATCCGTGTCCTTTCAGGCATGACGATGAAGAGCCCTCCAGGATCGATTTCCCCTCCGGCAGAGTGCCGGGATCAGCTTCAGATTGGACCTCGAACTAGGGTTTGTCACATCCCGAAAATTTGTCCCTAATGTTAGTAACGTTTTTCTCCCGCCTGAAAAACTTTTTTTGTTTCCAAACTATTTCCTTCCACTTGTTGGTCTTTGAATTGACTTTGGTTTTGCTCACTTGGAGATTTCCCAATAAACCTTGATCTTATCAACCCCCACCGCATCTCGACGCCGCTATTTTCGTGGTCACCCGTTGGTGCCACTCAAATGTTCCAAAACCCCTCCCCTCTATCCCACCAAAAGCCACCACCACAATTGCATCTTAAGAAAAATTCTACCAAGCCACCAAATGGTTCCCTCATACATATACATCCATCCCATGGAAAAATATTCCATAGTCCAATGCAAAAACCCTCGGTTAAATCATATTCGCTATTATGCCATTTCCAGTCCAATAAGTATTCAGACACATTCCACTCGTCCAAAAATTCTACAATTTTGTGGATAGGCCTAATTTCACCTCCTTAACATTTCACTCCATTGGCCCAACCTCATTTGAGCAATATTTGGGGTACTTCCTTTGTGATGCTCTTTTTATGCCTAATAGCAATTTCCAAAGCAAACCCTAGACACAAAAATCATTTGGCATTGGTGCTTTACCAAGATGACAAACTCCCATATATAACCCCATAACCAGAAGATCATGTCATGATCATTTGAGGGGATGCATCTATCATGCCCATGCCAATAGGGCACTTTTCGAACACCAATTTACTTAACCATCTTCCATGTATTCAATTGAGCTCAAAATCCACAGACCTACCACATACACCCATTATGACCTACTGTGAATTTTGGGGATTTTTCTGAGATGTGCAAAACCTTGATCATTTCATCGAGCACCTGGTGTTCCCTTCTGTTTTGAAATTTTGTTCAGACCAAGTTGCAAACCAGCAAAACCCTATAACTAGGAAATGGTAGAGTTCTTTTTTTGGCACATGATGACGCGAACCGTTTTAATTTTAGTGCCCTGTGCTGATGGTGGCATCTCGATGCCGATGTCGGCATGGTAGCTGTCGTGGTCGCCGTGGGCATGTCCGTGCCAGGCAGCACCGACACTTCCTGGTCGACGCTGTTCAGCACCCCCCCGTTCCGTTCCATGCCCAGCAGGTGACCCCACCTTCCCCTGCACCTCCGGAAACCCCGCTCGACACCTCACCCTCTCCAGCCCATCGACGCTAGGCGACGCGCCGTCAAAACAGTGCCGCCATGGGTCCCCGCCGTCCGAACCTATCCACTGCCCGGTTTTTCCGTCGTCCAGCTAATGGGACGCACGCTCGGCGACGCGCCGCTGAAACACCGTCGACGCGATGCCCGTCGTCCCGTCGCTACACCGACAGCTCACCGCCACCTCGCCGTGCTTATCCTCGCGATGTCCCCCTCCCGAGCCCTATAAAGGAGCGCCTGAGCTCTCTCGCGCGAACCGCACCTCCCTCTCCCCCCCCTCCTGGAGCCCCTCTACTCCTTTAATCGCGGAATGGCGGAGCCCTGCTCCATTTCGGCCGTGGACGCCGCCGTCGGTCCGCGGACCACGACGAGCTCCAGACCGAGCCATTCTTCAATTAAAGCTGTGGAAGAGTTCCCCTTGGTCCCCTCTCCCTCCTGGACAAATCGAATCGGAGTTTGGTCGCCCGAAGCCACGGCATCGTCTCCGCCCGCCGGCGGTGAGCTCTCTGGGCACGCGCCGAGGCGACGCTTCCCTGCCTTCCCGTGTCCGTGGCCTCCATCTCCGGAAGTGGCGCAACGGGGCAGCCCTCCCCACACCCCTGGCGGCCGACAGCGTGCTTGGAGCGGCGGCGGCAGCCGGCGGCCGGCCCTGTCCTGGCACGCGCGGCGTCGGGCTCTGTCCCGCGTCCTCTCGACGCTGGGGGAAAGGAAGGCCAGCGGGGCAGCCAGCGTGGCGCCCTGGTGTCGCCGACAAGCGGGCCCGGCCTGACCCAGTGGCCACGTAGGTTAAGTGGAGGCGCACTCCGTGCGTTACGCCTCCCTGCAACGAAGGCGTATTTTTCTGATAGTGCGCTACCAATCCGGCCCGATTCGGAATCAGCCCGTTCTGTTTTTTTCCTCGGGTGAGCAGTCGATAGCTATTCTTCGCACAGCCATAACTTTTGATTCGTAGCTCCGATGGAGGTGATTCAAATTTGTAAAATCATAGTTTTAAGAGCTCTATCCAGTGGCATAGGTTTTGTACTTTTGTAAAATGTTGATATGCTGAGCACCCTTATACCCATGCATAGGTCTATCCCGTGGTACCGGCAACCGATACCCTAGGCCATGACGTCCGTGACCCCCAAGACCAATGGCGTCGATCTACGAAGGCAAGCTAACCACTTGCTATGAACACTCAAGCGGTGTTTGTTTGTTCGCATATTACCCGGTCACATCGGTGCATTTCATTGCTTAATATCGCATGTCAACTGTGCGTCACGAGATATCGTGGCTTTGTTTACCTCCTGCCAACTGTGCGTCACGAGATATCGTGGCTTTGTTTCATTCCTGTAATACGATAAATCCATCAAGTGTGGGTTGAGTTCCGACCGGCGACTAAATACATGTTGGGCACCGCCCACGTGGATTGAATCTCGCCTACTTTCAATAATATTACTTCATGTACCTTTACTTTCCTACAATACGATAAACCCATCAAGTGTGGGTTGAGTTCCGGTACCCCGTCTAAATACACGTTGGGTCCTGCCCAAGTGGATTGAAGCGGCTACTTTTCTGTAGAGTTGTGGCGTGCGTTGGACGGTACCATGCACCACTCCCCATTCCGGCGACGATGGACTGGAGGAACCGCCGCAGTCAATGGAATGGTGGAACGGGATCGCGTGGACGCCTCCACTAACTTTTGTAGTCGATCTGTGGCTGCTACTGGCCGGAGGCATCTCCGCCATCGCCCGGTTGACGCTAACCAACTGTGCTGTTTTACTTTCTTTTACTCAACCTGTGGCTGTCACTGGCCGGAGTTATCTCCGCCATCGCCCGGTTGACTATGCCATTTTATTTTCTTTTACTCAACCTGTGGCTGCCACTGGCCGGAGTTATCTCCGCCATCGCCCGGTTGAAACTAACCATTGATTGAACTAACTACATATTGCTGGAACTATTGTGTGCAGTTCGTTTCTGTTTCATGTTGATATGATATTATGGTTTGCAGTGGACTAATCTGTTTCATTTGGATATGACATTATATTTATTATGTTGGACTAACCCTCTGTTGTTGGAGTTGTTGTTGAAAGAAACTGGATTAATTTAACCAACCCTCCAAACTTCGATAGGGTCAGTCCATAGTGCCACCAATCTGAGCATTGAACGCACTACCACTGTCGCCCAAATGGGAGAGCCATAACCTATGTAACCTATCAAGCCTCCTTTGATGCTACCCACTTGGCAAGTCTAGTCGGATACTGCATAGTTGTGGTCGGGGCTAGTCTTGTGAAGGTTCCGGAGCAAGGCGTCGCTCATGAGTTGGGGACGTGCCGGATTCACTTCGTCCTAAGACATAGAGTTATGTCGGTAGCTATACAGGGAGTGTCTGGGTAGCGTGAACGGTTATGTAAGTGTACCTTGCCGTCATGAAGCAAGGTGCATTTAGATGAGTGGTAACTGCAACCTCTCGAGAGTGTGTCAACTAGCAGCTAGCCTTGTTCCTAGGTTATGGAACAGTTCAGTGTCGGTCACACTATTGTCCTTTGTCGAGTCCGGAGGTTAAACTTAAGATCGGTTTGAAAGAAAGGTGAACAACCTAATTCAGAATAGGCTGTTGCAGGGAATATTACTTGAATCTTGGATGGGTACCCGTGTTTGGGGTGACGGTGTGATCGTTGGGAGCCTAGAGTTAGGCCCGCTCCAACATCAACCGTGCATGCCCAGGATGGGAAGTGAGGCCAGTGGGCCTAGCAGTTTGACAGATGTGATAAGGCCGTGAGGCCTAGTTGAGATGACAGGTGATGTTATAATATTTGGCACCAATGGGTACACCCGTTATTCGTCACAGGTAAGTTCTCTTGTGTGATCACCGGTATACGATCCAACCCCACCTGGCTTGGACTCTGTACTGGTGATACCCCTTTTATTGGCTTATGCCATGATCTGTTGTGTTGCCTTGTTGCTACCCACTTGGACTGCCGTAAGTAGACCCTTGCCATGTTTAGGTTATTTCTGTTGCTAGCTACTTGTTGCCTGACTTCTTGACTGTTCATGTCATGTGGTTGTTTTCTTGCGAGTACGTCACCGTACTCAAACTGGCTTTTCATGTGGCCAGACATTGAGAGGATCCATCTACTACCATAGCAAGGAGATCGAGCAGGAGCGTGCTAGGATCAGTAGCCCAGCCAGATGCCTGTGGAATGGAGCCACTCCAAGCCGTTGCTTTAGTCGTCTTCCGCTGCCAGTTAAACCTCTGTCCCGTGCCATACTTGGCCAGGATATTTTATCTTGCCTTGATGGCCATGTAAACCGTTTGTAGCCCTCTGGGCCTGATTGTGTAATGATATTTCTGCTATGTTGCATTGTCGTAACGTGCGTCCGGATATCCTGGGCTGGCGCACGGGGCGACCGCCTCTCTGGCGATATGTGTCAGAGGGGGGTGCCACAGAGCATGGTATCAGAGCACCAGGCTGGCTGTAGACTACCCTAGCATAGAAAGTCCACCCTTACTTTTACCCGACAATGACCCGATGGATTTGACCCCTTCCTGCCTAACCGACATGGCCGGTGTTGGTCAATAGTTGGTGCAGGAGGACCTGTCCCAATCTTCCCCAACAAGACTAGCCGGCTTCTTCCATGAGAAGCAGTCGACCTTACCCAGTGAACTTGAGACCCAGTCCTAGTTGCTTTATAACCCACCCTCGCCAGCTCTCCCTAGCAACCCAACTCTTTTGAAGTAGAATCCCATAGAGGAACCTCGCATCCTTATCCTCTTCAAAAATCTAGAACCCCAAGAAGTTCCGATGGCGACCTCTAAGGCCATCATGGAGACCACCGCCGAGGATAGTTCCAACTTCCCAATGATTCTTTGGAGGGTCGTCAATGTTGCCCTCGGAAGCTCCATTCGCCCCGTGTACGTGGTGTTCAAAAGATTAGTTTCTCTCGTGGGGAATGAATTCCGGGCAGAGGTGAAGATCAGCCCATGTCCTCGGGGCACAAATCAGCCCTATGTGATTCAAGGTGGAGGCATGCCTACCATCGAGCTAGCCATCCAGGTAGCAGCCTGGGAAAGCCTCGTCCGTCTTCGACACTCGGAAACTGTGTTGTCCAGCGACCGAGATTTCTACTTCCTCCCAGCCAGACCTCGGCCTGGTGCGGAGATCGTCCAAACCCCTGTCTGGGAAGAACCTGACCCAGCAGTGTACAACCTAGTCGCTTACGCCTCTGCAATGACGAATCTCACTCGCTTCTTGATGGAGGAACTCGTGGCCTCAAGAAGAAATCTTGGTTTTGCCCGTCTGCAGCTGTCTCTAGGGAAGAACCCACCTGCCCCCACCAACAGGGAAGCTCGAAGTAGCAGACTTCCACTCCCAGAGCCCGGCCCGTCCCAACAAGTCCCAGAGCAGGGTCCGATCCTCGAAGGTATTCCTGTGTTTCTCGACCCCATGGAAGAAGGGGACGTGGACACCACTCTCCGGCTCGGCCGCACTCCACCCTCGGGGAAGGACCGTCAAGCGGAGTAAGATCTGTTTAGTTTAGCCTGAGTGGCGCTAATGAGTTGTGGGTTTGGTTGTAATTCCTATGGTTGCCTGTACGCGTGTTTGCGTTGATTGCCTTTCTGCTTGGTGTGAGCCAACCCTGTATAAGACCTGGTGTTCTTAACCTCTAGTTAACCACTTGGTTGACACTTGATGGAATATCATGTTGTTTCCTTTAGATTTTGAAGTATTGTTGGGTGTTTAGTAGTCGTTGCGTGCTTGTTAACCAGTATGGTTGAAATGATTGTGCCATGCCGCTTCAAGTTTTTGGGGCCATAAAATGCAGCACTACTACCTAAAATGATGTTTTCCCCGAGTAGAAATTTCTACTATCCGTGTGATAGTGCCTCTGCAATTCCCTCTGCTGCAAGAACAGATCTGTGACAGCTAAGGAAAACCTCAATAATACAAATCTGGATCTAAACCATGAGAGGAGCCAGATTGGGTACATCAACTGAGTTCAGTACATAAGGGAAATTTCGGAAACAAAGGATACGAGATCTACTCCAACATAGAACACTACCACTACCTCAATGCAGATACAGAAGAGCACCCCAGGAAGAAAATCCTACTCCCTCTCGCGCTCGGTGGCATCACATGAAGATGAGCCAGGCTCACCCGAAGCCCAGTCGCGAGCTGCGCGACGACGACGGACGGCTCGAGCTCCCAGCTCGTTCCCCACCAATGGAGCAGCCACAGCAGCCACCGGGGGCGTCCGCCAGTCCCTCATCGGAGCCGCAAGAAACTCATCCACCGCCGCCGCAGCACCCCCGACAACGCCATACCACCAGTCGTGCAGGTGACAGGCTAACCAGACCACCACCGTGAGCAGAATCACCAGCAGCCCTCCGATGGTCAACCCGAGCCACATCACACAGAACAGGTGCTCGAGGAAGCCAACTCGCTCGGGACCGTGAGTGAAATCGCAAAGGAATTGGGAGAAGAAGCTCATGCTTGCGATGAGGAGAGAATTACCGAGGCCTCAACTTATAGCCCAGCTCAGCCCCGCGCGGGAAAAGGGAGAAATCACGCGCGCAATGCTCGGCCAATTGGTGCGAGACCGTCGAGGCGCCGAAAGCCGTAATGGCCGCTGCTCAGTTGGACCGCACGCGCAGCAGGGCCGCAGCAGAGTGCTTCGTGCACTCAGGGCCAGCCGGGTGCGGATGGAAATGCAGCGAGGAAGAAGAAGAAGAGAGAAAGAAAGAGGGGAACTGACAGGTGGACCCCGGTCCCACATGTCAGCAAGCAAGAAATAACCCTCTGTGTGTTTCTATCCTTTTCTTAGGAGGTCAGTCCTCGTCTCTCCAGTGTTCCGTAGTAAAAAATTTGATCAAAATAATTTTGGAGATGGCCCTACCCCTACAGTGTCTGTAAGCCAATTATTGGCGACACAGATGTTTTCTTTTAAAAAGAAACCCTGCTATTTTTTTTCCAAACCTGTGTATACTTGAAAAGGTATATACAGCTTTTCAAAAAATAAATCTAGAACAGGGACATGTTTAGCATATCCATAACATTTTATTCTACAAAATTTGGTAATTATTTTTCCAAGTTAAATCCAGGTTATTGAGTGACGATCTGTGTATAGATCTTGTTTGATATTACCATACTTGTGTCTGGCTGAACTGAAAACCTTAGATTTTGATTTTCTTCATATAACCATAGTAGGAGGTCCCATGTTGATTGATTGTGTGAGCCCCTGCCATGCCATCCTTAGAATACATTGAGTATGATAAAAATATCATGCCTTGGTAATTTTTTTCTAGTAAAATATCCTGCTGAGAGTTGATTCTTTTGTGTGTTAAACTCTAGTATTGCGTGGAAAAAAAAAGTTTTAAAATATTTTAAATATAGGGATATATCAAACCATACAAGAAATATCTTGTATAACCCCGGGAATCTTTATTAGTCTCCGAATCTCGGGACGAGATTCTTTTTAAGGGGGGAAGGTTTGTCACATCCCGAAAATTTGTCCCTAATGTTAGTAACGTTTTTCTCCCGCCTGAAAAACTTTTTCTGTTTCCAAACTATTTTCTTCCACTTGTTGGTCTTTGAATTGACTTTGGTTTTGCTCACTTGGAGATTTCCCAATAAACCTTGATCTTGTCAACCCCCACCGTATCTCGACGCCGCTATTTTCGTGGTCACCCGTTGGTGCCACTCAAATGTTCCAAAACCCCTCCCCTCTATCCCACCAAAAGCCACCACCACAATTGCATCTTAAGAAAAATTCTACCAAGCCACCAAATGGTTCCCTCATACATATACATCCATCCCATGGATAAATATTCCATAGTCCAATGCAAAAACCCTCAGTTAAATCATATTCGCTATTATGCCATTTCCAGTCCAATAAGTATTCAGACACATTCCACTCGTCCAAAAATTCTACAATTTTGTGGATAGGCCTAATTTCACCTCCTTAACATTTCACTCCATTGGCCCAACCTCATTTGAGCAATATTTGGGGTACTTCCTTTGTGATGCTCTCTTTATGCCTAATAGCAATTTCCAAAGCAAACCCTAGACACAAAAATCATTTGGCATTGGTGCTTTACCAAGATGACAAACTCCCATATATAACCCCATAACCAGAAGATCATGTCATGATCATTTGAGGAGATGCATCTATCATGCCCATGCCATTAGGGTGCTTTTGAACACCAATTTACTTAACCATCTTCCATGTATTCAATTGAGCTCAAACTCCACAGACCTACCATATACACCCATTATGACCTACTGTGAATTTCTGGGATTTTTCTGAGATGTGCAAAGCCTTGATCATTTCATCGAGCACCTGGTGTTCCCTTCTGTTTTTGAAATTTTGTTCAGACCAAGTTGCAAACCAGCAAAACCCTATAACTAGGAAATGGTAGAGTTCTTGTTTTGGCACATGATGACGCGAACCGTTTTAATTTTAGTGCCCTGTGATGATGGTGGCATCTCGATGCCGATGTCGGCATGGTAGCTGTCGTGGTCGCTGTGGGCATGTCCATGCCAGGCAGCACCGACACTTCCTGGTCGACGCTGTTCAGCACCCCCCCGTTCCGTTCCATGCCCAGCAGGTGACCCACCTTCCCCGGCACCTCCGGAAACCCCGCTCGACACCTCACCCTCTCCAGCCCGTCGACGCTAGGCGACGCGCCGTCAAAACAGTGCCGCCATGGGTCCCCGCCGTCCGAACCTATCCACTGCCCGGTTTTTCCGTCGTCCAGCTAATGGGACGCACGCTCGGCGACGCGCCGCTGAAACACCGTCGACGCGATGCTCGTCGTCCCGTCGCTACACCGACAGCTCACCGCCACCTCGCCGTGCTTATCCTCGCGATGTCCCCCTCCCGAGCCCTATAAAGGAGCGCCCGAGCTCTCTCGCGCGAACCGCACCTCCCTCTCCCCCCCCTCCTGGAGCCCCTCTACTCCTTTAATCGCGGAATGGCGGAGCCCTGCTCCATTTCGGCCGTGGACGCCGCCGTCGGTCCGCGGACCACGACGAGCTCCAGACCGAGCCATTCTTCAATTAAAGCTGTGGAAGAGTTCCCCTTGGTCCCCTCTCCCTCCTGGACAAATCGAATCGGAGTTTGGTCGCCCGAAGCCACGGCATCGTCTCCGCCCGCCGGTGGTGAGCTCTCTGGGCACGCGCCGAGGCGACGCTTCCCTGCCTTCCCGTGTCCGTGGCCTCCATCTCCGGAAGTGGCGCAACGGGGCAGCCCTCCCCACACCCCTGGCGGCCGACAGCGTGCTTTGGAGCGGCGGCGGCAGCCGGCGGCCGGCCATGTCCTGGCACGCGCGGCGTCGGGCTCTGTCCCGCGTCCTCTCGACGCTGGGGAAAGGAAGGCCAGCGGGGCAGCCAGCGTGGCGCCCTGGTGTCGCCGACAAGCGGGCCCGGCCTGACCCAGTGGCCACGTAGGTTAAGTGGAGGCGCACTCCGTGCGTTACGCCTCCCTGCAACGAAGGCGTATTTTTCTGATAGTGCGCTACCAATCCGGCCCGATTCGGAATCAGCCCGTTCTGTTTTTTTCCTCGGGTGAGCAGTCGATAGCTATTCTTCGCACAGCCATAACTTTTGATTCGTAGCTCCGATGGAGGTGATTCAAATTTGTAAAATCATAGTTTTAAGAGCTCTATCCAGTGGCATAGGTTTTGTACTTTTGTAAAATGTTGATATGCTGAGCACCCTTATACCCATGCATAGGTCTATCCCGTGGTACCGGCAACCGATACCCTAGGCCATGACGTCCGTGACCCCCAAGACCAATGGCGTCGATCTACGAAGGCAAGCTAACCACTTGCTATGAACACTCAAGCGGTGTTTGTTTGTTCGCATATTACCCGGTCACATCGGTGCATTTCATTGCTTAATATCG
The DNA here is from genome assembly GCA_012064385.1 of Puccinellia tenuiflora. Classification (NCBI taxonomy): domain Eukaryota; kingdom Viridiplantae; phylum Streptophyta; class Magnoliopsida; order Poales; family Poaceae; genus Puccinellia; species Puccinellia tenuiflora. The sequence goes on along the minus strand of QRDG01000473.1, from coordinate 2,134,394 downwards.
CATGTCAACTGTGCGTCACGAGATATCGTGGCTTTGTTTACCTCCTGCCAACTGTGCGTCACGAGATATCGTGGCTTTGTTTTCATTCCTGTAATACGATAAACCCATCAAGTGTGGGTTGAGTTCCGGCCGGCGACTAAATACATGTTGGGCACCGCCCACGTGGATTGAATCTCGCCTACTTTCAGTAATATTACTTCATGTACCTTTACTTTCCTGCAATACGATAAACCCATCAAGTGTGGGTTGAGTTCCGGTACCCCGTCTAAATACACGTTGGGTCCTGCCCAAGTGGATTGAAGCGGCTACTTTTCTGTAGAGTTGTGGCGTGCGTTGGACGGTACCATGCACCACTCCCCATTCCGGCGACGATGGACTGGAGGAACCGCCGCAGTCAATGGAATGGTGGAACGGGATCGCGTGGACGCCTCCACTAACTTTTGTAGTCGATCTGTGGCTGCTACTGGCCGGAGGCATCTCCGCCATCGCCCGGTTGACGCTAACCAACTGTGCTGTTTTACTTTCTTTTACTCAACCTGTGGCTGTCACTGGCCGGAGTTATCTCCGCCATCGCCCGGTTGCCTATGCCATTTTATTTTCTTTTACTCAACCTGTGGCTGCCACTGGCCGGAGTTATCTCCGCCATCGCCCGGTTGAAACTAACCATTGATTGAACTAACTACATATTGCTGGAACTATTGTGTGCAGTTCGTTTCTGTTTCATGTTGATATGATATTATGGTTTGCAGTGGACTAATCTGTTTCATTTGGATATGACATTATATTTATTATGTTGGACTAACCCTCTGTTGTTGGAGTTGTTGTTGAAAGAAACTGGATTAATTTAACCAACCCTCCAAACTTCGATAGGGTCAGTCCGTAGTGCCACCAATCTGAGCATTGAACGCACTACCACTGTCGCCCAAATGGGAGAGCCATAACCTATGTAACCTATCAAGCCTCCTTTGATGCTACCCACTTGGCAAGTCTAGTCGGATACTGCATAGTTGTGGTCGGGGCTAGTCTTGTGAAGGTTCCGGAGCAAGGCGTCGCTCATGAGTTGGGGACGTGCCGGATTCACTTCGTCCTAAGACATAGAGTTATGTCGGTAGCTATACAGGGAGTGTCTGGGTAGCGTGAACGGTTATGTAAGTGTACCTTGCCGTCATGAAGCAAGGTGCATTTAGATGAGTGGTAACTGCAACCTCTCGAGAGTGTGTCAACTAGCAGCTAGCCTTGTTCCTAGGTTATGGAACAGTTCAGTGTCGGTCACACTATTGTCCTTTGTCGAGTCCGGAGGTTAAACTTAAGATCGGTTTGAAAGAAAGGTGAACAACCTAATTCAGAATAGGCTGTTGCAGGGAATATTACTTGAATCTTGGATGGGTACCCGTGTTTGGGGTGACGGTGTGATCGTTGGGAGCCTAGAGTTAGGCCCGCTCCAACATCAACCGTGCATGCCCAGGATGGGAAGTGAGGCCAGTGGGCCTAGCAGTTTGACAGATGTGATAAGGCCGTGAGGCCTAGTTGAGATGACAGGTGATGTTATAATATTTGGCACCAATGGGTACACCCGTTATTCGTCACAGGTAAGTTCTCTTGTGTGATCACCGGTATACGATCCAACCCCACCTGGCTTGGACTCTGTACTGGTGATACCCCTTTTATTGGCTTATGCCATGATCTGTTGTGTTGCCTTGTTGCTACCCACTTGGACTGCCGTAAGTAGACCCTTGCCATGTTTAGGTTATTTCTGTTGCTAGCTACTTGTTGCCTGACTTCTTGACTGTTCATGTCATGTGGTTGTTTTCTTGCGAGTACGTCACCGTACTCAAACTGGCTTTTCATGTGGCCAGACATTGAGAGGATCCATCTACTACCATAGCAAGGAGATCGAGCAGGAGCGTGCTAGGATCAGTAGCCCAGCCAGATGCCTGTGGAATGGAGCCACTCCAAGCCGTTGATTTAGTCGTCTTCCGCTGCCAGTTAAACCCTGTCCCGTGCCATACTTGGCCAGGATATTTTATCTTGCCTTGATGGCCATGTAAACCGTTTGTAGCCCTCTGGGCCTGATTGTGTAATGATATTTCTGCTATGTTGCATTGTCGTAACGTGCGTCCGGATATCCTGGGCTGGCGCACGGGGTGACCGCCTCTCTGGCGATATGTGTCAGAGGGGGGTGCCACAGGGTTTTCAGGGACGGCGCGTCGGGGTCGAGTTTCTGGAAAATAATCGCCGCCTTGATGTTTTTAGGTTATTTCTGATTTTATAGGCGTCGGATGGGGCCGAGGAGGTGCCCCACGGGCAGGGGCGGGTCCCACCCGCGGGTCCCCCCTGGGCCGCGGCAGGAGGCTGCCTGCGTCCTGTGGGTCGCCTCCGAGGCTGCCCTTCGGACTCCGTCTTCGTGTTGGCGTAAAAATAATCTCCGTAAATTTAGGTCCAATTCCGAGAATATTTCCGGAAGGAAATTTCTGAAATACAAAAACAGCAAAAACAGGAAACTGGCACTTGGCATCTTGTCAATAGGTTAGTCCGACAAAATGCATAAAAATGATATAAATGACAGTAAAAACATGTGACAATATCACAAAACTAGCATGGATCACTCAAAAATTATAGATACGTCTGAGATGTATCAGCATCCCCAAGCTTAACTCCTACTCGTCCTCGAGTAGGCAAGTGATAACAAATAATTTTTGATGAGACATGCAACCAACACAATCTTGATCAAGATAGTGATGCAAATCAAAGGATGTGAATGAAGAGATACAAAACAATTGTCTATAATTGATAGCAAGAAAGCAATGAATAAACAAGTTGAATCATCCAAGCAAAACCTTTCATAAATAGTATGTCAAAGACATGAAAACAATGTGATCAACCTATTTGACTAATTCACAAGGATAATAATTCCATGACAAAAGTGTTTGAGAATCAACACAAAGGAAGATGTAAGCATTAGCAAATAGCTTCAACTTCCAACAGCTTATCTTATAGATAAAGTCAATATAAAGATTCATGTTTAATCTTGATAATGTAATATGCTCAACGATACCCAGGGTCAATGCTAGATGTTTGCTTTTGTGGAGATAGAAGGAAAAGGGAAAAATGACTCAACATTAAAAGTAAAATAAAGGCCCTTCGCAGAGGGAAGCAGGGATTAGTCATGTGCTAGAGCTTTTTGGTTTTTAAAATAGAAGTAAAATGATTTTGAGGTATGCATGCTTTCGTCAACGACTTCACAACAGAGAAGCTATCTAGTCCCTCATGACAAGCAAGGTTTTTAGACTTGTGAGAACAGCTGGTTCTTAGAAGAGCGAGTACGCTCTTCTTTCTCCTTGGTTTCACCACTGTCCAATGTTTGGGCTGATTTCTCAGATTTGCATTGCGCGGAGGAGAATTGTGAGTTATATTTATATTTTGCTTAAGCTGCTCTCAGTTTGATTCAAGTGAAGATGTAATCCATCAACACCGGGTGAAAGGGGGGAAATGACCTCGCTTGTCACAAGTTATATCTAGCTCTCTACTGCTCCCTCATGAGCTTAAAAACAGAGGCACAAAGAAGAAGTATTTTGAATTTTTTTAAAGGTAGCACATGACAAATTTACTTGGAATGGTAGGAAATACCATGCATAGGTAGATATGGTGGACTCAGCTGGCAAGAAAGTTTGGCTTTGGGGATTGGATGCACGAGTGAACCATACACTCAGTACGAATTTTTAGGCTTAGCAAAAAAAGGTATTTGAAGCAAACATCTATCAATAACCGGTAACAGAACAACATAAGACATTTACCGGTCATAACCATAAAAACTCTACGCCGTCTCCCTTGTTGACCAAACAATTCTTTTAATGGAAAGATTAGAACTATGAATTAACAACAGTGAAAAACCACACAATTTCAAGCTTTCAACCATATTTCTTTACTAATCAATTCCACTCAAATAACCAGCAAGTTTAAGCATTCAACTTAACATCTCAAAACAATTGAGAAGCATCAAATATCCACACCATGATCTACAAAACTATGCAGGCTTTTCATTTTATTCTATCATCACACAAACAACATTTTGTCGCATTGACAATTCAAGCAATTTTTCAACAACAACTCTCCAACAAGTATAAGTAAAGAACAAGAGAGTTTAACTTAACAACTAGCAGCTCTAAACAAGATAAAAGCTAAAAGCGAGAGCTTACTAGAAAACAGACAGTAGCTAAGAATACTCAAAAAGATATAAGCGAAGCAAAAGAGTATTCAAATGAAAAAGTGGAGCGTGTCTCTCTCCCACACAAATAAAGCTAGGATCCAACAAAGATATGACTAGAAAACAAACAAACAAAACTGAAAGTAAAAAGACGCTCCAAGCATAGCACATAATATGTAAAGTGGTAAAAACGAAGTTCAACGAAGACGACCTTATGATAGTCGATGAAGATGAGGGGATGCCTTGGGCATCCCCAAGCTTTGACTCTTGATAGTTCTTGATATTCAGAGGAGGTGCCATGGGGGCATCCCCAAGCTTGAGCTTTGATCCATCCTCGATTTCTTCATATTCCTCTCCTTTGGAACTTAAAAACTCCCTTAACACAAAACTTCTCATAATTTGATTAGAGGGTTAGTGCTCATAAATTAAAATGCACATGTGTTCAACTCATGACAAATTGCAAACCAACTTCATTAGACATTAGCTACTGTTTACTAAGACTAAATGTGGCACTCTACCCCTAGAGTATCACATATGACAATGGTAAAGAGACAAATGCAAAATAAAAGCAGAATCTGTCAAAATCTGAATAGTCTGTAAAGATCGAATTTTTCGAGGCACTTCTGCAGCTCAAATAAAAAACTTAAAACTAACGAAAGATAGATAAAAGCATCAGACTTGCTTTCAAAAATTATCACAAAAATATAAAATCCTGGCGATTTTAGGATTTTTGTGCAACAGGCGTACATAATCTGTTTTTGGACAGCAACACAATACTTCGCACTTTCAATGCATTAGAGGCTAAACTTGGCACAAAAAACCAAAAGAAAAAGATACAATGAAGTGGCTACAGAGGTAATAACTTCATGAATCAAGAAAAGTAAAAAGAAAACTGAAAATAAAAGATGGGTTGCCTCCCAGCAAGCGCTTTTCTTTAACGCCTTTTAGCTAGGCGCAATGCCAAATATCAAGTTTTTTCGGAGGCCTTTGCAACATCAAGAGCATAGCTTGACCATATGATTGATTCAAAAGGAAACTTCTTTCTCTTTCTAGGGAAGTGTTCCATCCCTTTTTAAGGGGGAAGTGAAACCTTATATTTCCCTCTTTCATATCAATAATAGCACCAACAGTTCTCAAAAACGGTCTTCCCAAAATAATAGGACAAGAAGCATTGCACTCAATATCCATAACAATAAAATAAATGGGAACATAATTATCATTAACAACAATAAGGACATCATCAACTCTACCCAAAGGTTTCTTTTTAGAAGAATCAGCAAGATGAACATTTAAATAACACTCTTCCAAAGGATTTAAATCAAGCATATTATAGAAACTCTTAGGCATAACAGAAACACTTGCACCAAGATCACATAAAGCATTGCAATCAAAGTCATTTATTTTCATCTTAATAGTGGGTTCCCAACCATCTTCTAACTTCCTAGGGATAGAGGTTTCAAGCTTTAGTTTTTCTTCCCTAGCCTTGATAAGAGCATCGGTAATGTGTTTGGTAAAGGCAAGATTTATTTTACTAGCATCCGGTGTCTTAGAAAGTTTTTGTAGGAACTTAATGACTTCAGTAAGGTTGCAATTATCAAAATCAATTTCATCATCTTTAAATAAACTAGGAGGATCCTCTTTAGTGGTTTGGATAGTATAAACTTTAACAGTTTTCCTATTCATTTCAGCAATTCTAGCTTCTTCAGCCTCTCTAGCCCACCTAGCTTTCAAGAGAGCCATCATCCTTTCATTTTCATTAATTTGAAGAGAGATAGCATTTAAATATTCAGTATGTTTGTCTTGATTTGGAGTGGTTCTAATTTTCAAAATTTCAACATCATGAGCAAGACCGTCTACTTTAGAGACTAGACTATCCAGTTTTTCTAACTTCTCTTCGACAGTTTTGTTGAAAGCTTTTTGCGAAGTGATAAATTCTTTCTTTCAAGATCAGAGGACACATTCTTATTAGGATTATAAGAATTACCATCGGAATTACCATAAGAGTTGCCATTATTGGGAGGATAAGGCTTATAGTTGTTACTACCAAAATTATTTCGATAAGCATTATTGTTGAAGTTGTTTCTATTAAGAAAATTAACATCAACTTGATCCTTTTCTTGGGCAATTAATGACCAAGTGGCATATTATTAGGATCAATATTGGAATGATTGGTAGCAAACATAGACATAATCATATCAACCTTATCACTCAAAGAGGAGATTTCCTCAACAGAATTTACCTTCTTACCACTTGGAGCTTGTTCGGTGTGCCATTGTGAATAATTTGTCATAATCTCATCCAAGAGTTTAGTTGCTGCACCTAATGTTGTGGACATGAAGGTTCCTCCTGCGGCCGAGTCCAAAAGGTTCCTTGAAGAAAAATTCAAACCTGCATAAAAAGTTTGGATAACCATCCACATAGTTAATCCATGCGTGGGACAATTCTTAACCATAGATTTCATTCTCTCCCAAGCTTGTGCAACATGTTCATTATCAAATTGTCTAAAGATCATAATGTTACTCCTTAGTTGCATGATTTTAGCAGGTGGATAATATTTTCCAATAAAAGCATCTTTGCATTTAATCCAAAAATCAATGCTATTTTTAGGCAAAGACAATAACCATTCTTTTGCTCTCCCTCTCAAAGAGAAAGGGAAGAGTTTCAGTTTTATGATGTCATTTTCTACCTCTTTATACTTTTGCATATCACATAACTCAAGAAAGTTATTTAAATGAGAGGCGGCATCATCAGTACTAGCACCAGAAAATTGCTCTTTCATAACAAGATTTAGCAAGGCAGGCTTAATTTCATAAAATTCTGCTTTAGTAGTGGGTGGAGAAATTGGAGAGAATATGAAATCATTGTTATTAGTGCTAGTAAAGTCACATAACTTGGTGTTTTCAGTAGAAGACATAACGATAAGATAAAATAACAAGACAGGAATAAAGTATACACTAATTTTTTTGGGTTTTAAAATTTTGAAACAGGAAAATAAACTAAACGAGATATAAAGCAAGCAAGACAAAAACAAAGTAAAGAGATTGAGTGTGTGATGCCCACAAGTATAGGGGATCGCTGAAGTCTTCGTTGGGAAGTATTACCCAAATTTATAGTTCGACACGATGGGAACACAAGAATATCAATAAGACCTTAGCAATTGAGGCGTCACTCTCAACCACACCTGTATATCAATAACTTGCAGCAGTAGAAGTGATGGCAGTAAAGGATTCAAGCGAGCAGAAATAAAACAGCAAAAGTAACAAGGATTTCCCAGTTTTCACCGGAAAAGTGAAAGTGTAACTCAGAGATTTAAAACGTAGGCATGAGGTGACAGCGGGGCGTTGCATGAATGAGATTGATCATATAATAAAGTAAAGCTAGCAATGGGGCTTTTTCTCTAACTCCGATATATGTAGGTATGTGTTCCTTAAATAGTTATGCGCACTAACAAAGAGAATTTGCACAACATCTATTGCCCTACATGCCCAGTTCACCGGGGCCAACTTGGAACTACAGGTAATTAAGGTCTACCCTTTCGTGAAGACCGGGACAATGCATAACACTCCATGAACACTAGGATCCTCAAACTAGAACATCTCCCCCTTGTTTTCCCTAAACGTCACTTTTAGGGTTCGCAGGTTCAATATAACAGCAGGTGATGCACTTTGCAGGTAAATACTAAACTCAATTATATGATGAAGCAAATAGGTTCAGTACTGAAATCATGCCACTCGGGCCCTAGTAGCAAGCATTAAACATAGCATAAGTGCACCAACACAATACAAAAGCATCCTCAAGATAAACCCTAAGATTATCGAACAACGGGTAGCATTACATGATCAACCTCATCCAATCCCCATCCACCTCACATGCCTACAGCAAACTACTCACACATGGTGATGGTGAGGGAGCTCATGGTTGATGGAGATGAAGGCGGTGATGATGGCGGTGAAGACGGCCTCCGGATCCTCCGCCGGAGGAGAAATCCTGGATCGCACTACTAGGAAACTAGCTATAGGTGGAATGCTATTTTGTGGCGCACCAATATTTCATGCGCCACTATTTTTTTTTGTGGCGCTCCAGTTTCCATGCGCCACTAAAAGAAGACATTCTGTGGCGCATCTGGAGGACATGCGCCACTAAAAGAAGACATTCTGTGGCGCACCTTCCTCCATGCGCCACTGAAATTCTGTGGCCCCACAACCAACGGCTGGCTTGCATCCTACGCCGCCTTTTCTATGGCGCATGGAGCAAGGTGCGCCACAGAAATGTACATTTCTGTGGCGCATCTGGCCACATGCGCCACAGAAATATGGTGGGCCCGGCACCAATGATTAGGGGCTGCACAATTCTGTGGCGCATGGGTCCACATGCGCCACAGAAAGTGACATTTCTGTGGCGCATGTAGTTCCATGCGCCACATAATTGTGCAGTATTTTTTCACCCCACGCACCCCCCCTGTGGATCGCCTTTTCAGTTTTGCACGAAGTGAAAGAAAATGATAAAAAGTTCAAAAAATAAAATATTTTTAGATATAGGGAAGGTTTAGGGTCTAGTTGTTAGGAAAAATTTAAAATACACATTTTGACTTTTTTTCCAAAAGTAGGTGAAAAAATATTAAAACGGGCATAACTTTTGCATACGACGTCGAAAAAATGCGTTTAATACCTTAAAAAAAACTAGAGAAAACTTTGAACCGCCCTAACCAGGGTTTACCCGGTTGGACATTTCTCGGATTCGCAAAATTCCAAACGAAAAAAAAGTTATGGCCAAAAGAAGAAATTTTCCAGCGAAATAAAAAAAAATACAATTCTGTGGCGCATGTCTAGCCCATGCGCCACAGAATTGTTGGGCGGGATTCCAAATTTTGAATCCCGCCTGAAAGAGCATGGTTGCCCCTATGTGTTGTTTTGGTAATTAATGACAATCTCTATGGACTAACATGTGCTTTGAGTTATATTGTAGTGTTGGTCCATAAGGAATGCTTGGACTCCATATGTTGGAGTCAAGGCTAAAAGAAGAAGATTATATGTTGATCAAGGCTAAGTGCAAGTTGATCAACATACAAGAGAAGCGCATGTGAAGGTATGCGAAGAAGAAGATTATATGTTGATCAAGGCTAAGTGCAAGTTGATCAACATACAAGATAAGGGCATGTGAAGATATGTCGAAGAGTGTCTTTCCCATCTTGGTGTATGGGGGAGCAATGTACGAGTCTTCACCAAGCGGAGAAAAATCAAGAAAGGTGATCCGCTTGAGAGTAGATCAAGATCATCATCATCTAGCTCAAGTGGAATGTGCAAGGATAAGGTATGCTCTTGATAGGGTTTCTATTTTACCGGTCTCGCGGTGTAGTTGGGAGACCGGGTTTTAGGATAGGTAACCGTACTATCAAGAGGGGCTCTCAAGTGAGCTTTAGCGTATCGGTCGTAGAGAGCTCAAACCTGTGCATCCTTGGCATCATCTTTTTTGGTTCCTATTTGGCTCTTATCGTGGTGTGGTATTGGTGCTTGTCGTGCTTGTCATGACAAGGCCAAGGTCATCGAAAACGGTTTTCATATGTGTTCCCTATTGAGTTTTCGGTGTCGGAGATTTTGCCGGTCCATCTATGCGGAAGGTTTCACTCTTCCATTTATGAGCAAAATCTCCCTTGCTTGGTTTCAATATTCTCACTTGTTATTGGGGAGCATTTGTCGTCCTCTTTCCAACAAAAGTGGTTTCGTGTCATTCGGACTTCATTTGCAAAAGATATGGTTTTCCGGTTTTCAATAGAAAGGTTTTACCTCTCATCATTTGGTTTTACCATATCTTGTTGAACAATGATGTTTATATACATAATCTTGTAGTGCTCGTTGTGACGATTCCAACGAGTCCAAGATCATCGAAAACGGAGTTCGTATCCAAAAGTTATTGAAGTTTTCGTATTGCCGGGTGGGTGGGCAGCCCCCAGGCCAGCCTAGGCCGGCTCCAAGGCCGGCCGGCTCAGGTGGGTGGCCAGCCCCCAGGCCAGCCTAGGCCGGCTCCTAGGCCGGGCTGCTCTGTGGGGTGGCCGGCCTCCAGGCCGGCTGCCCTGTTTTGGCTGCCCGAAAACAGCTCCAACGGCCATATTTTGGCCTCCTATTTAAGGGGCTTCTTCCCCAAATAAACCCTAACCTTTTAGCCAACTCTTGAGCTATTTTCTCTCCTCCATTGTTGACCTCTTGAGCTTGGCTTTCTCTCATTCCCTCCACTAGTTCGTGCTACTTCTTAGGGGAAAAGAGAGAGGAGATCTAGATCCGTATTTCCATCGATTGTTTTCTCCTCTAAGTGAGGGGAACACTTTGGATCTAGATCTTTGGAGTTTCTTAGTGTTTCTCCTTTTGTTCTTCCTCTCTAATCCCTCCCAAGCATTAGTTGCTTTGGTTGGATTCGGGTTGGAAGAACTTGATCACTTAGTGTGTTCTTGCCATTGCATTAGTTGCATCAGTTTGAGTTCTCCACGGTGATTCGTGGAAAGTGAAGTTGAGAAGCTTATTACTCTTGGGTACTTTGGTTCCCTAGAGCTTGTTCCTCTAGGGCACGTTGGTACCCTAGACGGTTTGATTTCTCGGAGTCTTGGTGGCTTACGGGATTTGTTGGGAGCCTCCAATTGTGGAGTGTGACTCAACCTTGTTTGCTTCGGAGCTTTGGTAGCTACGAAGACATTGCCGGGAGCCATCAATTAAGTTGTGGTGTGTGCCTCGGCCTCGGGCATCGAGTCTTGGTGGCTCGGTGCATTTGGTGAAGACCCTCCAACTTGTGGAGTGAGCTTCATCCTTGTAAAGGTTCTAGTTGTCAACCTCAACGGCAACATAGTGACAAGTGCCTCGCCACATTGGTGGTAAGACACAACGGAGATACGGTGTGCCATATCAAGGCTACTCAGTGTTTCACATTGGTGAACACCGCGCCGCTCCAACGGAGACTAGCTTCCATTGGGAAGAAAAACAAATAAAATATTTTTGTGTTTTTTGCAATTTGAAAGAAAGAAACCGAAACAAATTAAGAATGATATAAAACAATGAAATGAGAGGAAGAGAAGTACTCCCCCAAGCTTGCAATCAAGCTAATATCCTGGGTGGTAGCCATATCCACCACTTCCACCTCCACGATAGTAACCATATGGGTAGCTTCCCATGCTTGGGTATTGTGGCATCTCTTGAGGTTGGTACCCCTGCATTACTGGAGCTTGTGCCTCCTCCTGCGGTGGCTCTTCCCTCACAATCCACTTTCCAGTGCTCCTGTCAAAAAGGTCGGTACAGGGGAGCCTAATGGACACTTTCTGTCCATTAGTACTCAAATATGTGTAGAGATGAATCCCTCCATACGGAACACTCATTCCCATGTTGGTCATCAAAGCAAAATCAAGTAATGTGGACTTCTCTACAAGGGTTCCCATATTATCATCATATCATCTTTCATCTTTAATGTATTTATAGATCAAAGTAGCAATAGCACCAGCGTAAATAGGGGTCCCATCAGTGAAATTTCTACTTACATCATTATGCAATGATCTAGCTAGAATTACCCCCAAGTTATACTCACATGACTTGTTCTCTTTTGCACACTTAAGCAAATAAATAATCTGTCCGGTGCAGGCAGAAGTGTTGTCTCTTGCAAGGAACAACGCAAAATACCTCAAGCTAGGGTGCTATATGTGAGTAAATTTGCCTCTATTTAGTCTATCAAGGGAATTAACAGAAACAGAGTGACATAAATTAACAAGTTCAGAATTTGAATCAGCACCGGTTTCTTTCCAACTCCCCGTGTTTGCTACTCCTATAGCATTGCAAAACTCACCTAGAGACATAATAAGACGCTCTCCATTCATACTAAACTTGCAAACAAAAGTGGGAGAATGTGACTTACTTTTATTCTTGTGCTTATAAGTCTCGGGCCCTTCGAATCTGAAGGTAGAGAGGAACTCTCTTGAGAGCTCCTCATACGTCTCCTGTGGGTTTTGAGCAAATGTCAGCAACCCGGTCGTCGTGGCGAAGGAGTTGAAATCCTCTTCCATTCCCCATTCTTGAAGAATATGGGGGTCTTCCCATCTCGTCGTGTGAATCCTCAACTTCTCCCCCACAAATGATGCGGAATCCTCCCAAAGTTGATTGTCATCGTAGTTGAGGGAGACTTTGCATGCTCTTCTCTTGGTTCTTGAGCTCATCCCAAGCAATCCTTTGCCCTTGCTAAACATGGTACCTTGCTGCCCATAAATAAATTTCAACAAAAATCAAGATGTGAAACTATAATATAACATCAAGCCATCCACATCTAGTCTCCACATCAATATCATGCATCAATATCAACTAGAAAACTTAAATCCATGGATTTCTCAATAATATTTAGTGACACCTAGTGCAGCAAAATACTCCATATATATAGTACAAGAACAAAAACTAATTGGATGAGTGGAGGAGTCACATACCAATGAGCAATCCCACCAAACAGATTTGAAAAATCTGCCCTAAACTTGGAGATCCAAGGATAGCAGGAAGAGAGCTCGGGAGAATTTGGGAAAAATACCTGGGGATGGTTTTCTGTCGAGAGGAAGGAGATGGGCACTGGCCATCCACCTAACTCCCTCTGTGGGCCAAAATGGTGGGTCCCACGCAGCCAGGTACAGTGGCCGCGTGGGACACCTTATTTTGGGCCCTGGTGGCCCTCTGGTGTTCCCCTTTTGTTTGTTAGTTCCTCTGGTAAAATAACTTACCTCCAAATTTTTCTTGAATTTTTAGAGACAATTTTCTACAGAGACTTTTAAAAACTAGATTTCTAAAATTTCTGCACTTTGAAATAAATATGCCCAAGCAAATATTCTAAGAATTCTTGATTATATAAAATAAAAAGTGCAAGCAATCTTTATAGGAATCAAGTTTGCATCATTTCCACATTAATAATGAGGTTGATCAAGTCTCATTAATAATATGTAAAGGATATAACACATGATTTTTATTTTTATAAGTGAAGAAGAGATTCAAGTTACCTCATATTTGATTGGAATAGTTCCAATCATTATGGTAGCATATTTTGGTTCAGGAGGTGGTAAAGGAATTTCAATACTTCCAATTATAAGAGTATTTCTTTTAATGCAATTCACCATTTGGTTTACCATTGTAACAGCTTTCTTCTTGGGGAAATAGATAGTGTGCTCCTTTCCTTTAACGTTGAATGTCACTTTGCTTTCAGTGCAATCTATCACAGCCCCTGCAGTGTTTAAGAAAGGTCTCCCAAGGATAATAGACAAGTTATCATCCTCAGGCATATCCAATACAACAAAGTCTGTAGGGATTATCACATTAGCAACAGAAATGGGTACATCCTCACATATTCCAATAGGTATAGCAGTTGATTTATCAGCCATTTGTAATGAAACTTCAGTTGGAACCAATTTGTCTAAGTCAAGTTTCTTATATAAAGAGAAAGGCATGACGCTAACACCAGCCCCTAAATCACATAGTGCATATCTCACATAAGTTTCTTTAATTTGACAAGGAATAGTTGGAATACCAGGATCTCCACGTTTTTCAGGCACTTTCGCTTTAAAGGAGTAATCAGCAAGCATAGCAGTAATAGCATCAGTAGAAATCTTTCTTTTATTAGTGACAATATCTTTCATTTATTTTGAATAAGGAGGAATCTTAATAGCATCAACAAGAGGAATTTGCAAATATAAAGATTTAATCAACTCAAAGAACTTCTCAAATCTAGTGTCATCCAAAGTTTTCATTACCTCTTGAGGATATGGTATGGGTCTTTGTACCCATGGATCCCTCTCTTTACCTTTTTGTGGATTTGGATGGTTTTTCTTCTTGTTCTTCTCAGTGGATGGTTGAGGGTCTTCCTTCTCACTGCTTCAGGTTCTTCAACATTTTCAACTTCTTGTGGTTCTTCTTCAGGTGGGGATGATTCCTCCTCTTCATTATTATTATCTTCAGTCTCAGCATCAGAAATAGAGATATTATTATCTTGTTCTTCAGAATCATCTTTATCTTGGTTTTCACTGGGAGATTTTCCTGCAGAAAGTTTCTTCTTTCGAGCTTCTTGCTCTTTCCTCTTGGGATGGTCTTCAGGATAGTCAGGGTCCTGAGTACTTGCACCTCCCCTAGTATTAACTCCACAAACCTGTTTCTTCACATTAAGCTTTTCATACAATTGATTTTGAAGAGAAATCATTTGTTCTACTTGATTATTCATCATCTCACAATGTTTAACAATTCTTTTTACCTCTCCCACATTAGCATGCAAACTTTCACGAAGAATTTTAATTTTATGAGAGTTTTCCATGATCATCATTCTAATATTATGCTCTTCAGGGTCATGACGATAAGCAAAATCATTCTCATATAGTTCTTTAGTAAAAGATGTTACCTTTTCATTACCTTTTGTGGTGCTCAAAACATTGACTGGAATAGGGAAACATGGTTGATCATCAGGAAATTTGACACCCCTTTCAGATAATTCCTTGAGATGAGAGGTTTTAATTCCCTTCTCTTTAATATCCTTTGAGGCTACTTTCATTGCCTCATTGTTCAGTTTGAGTATGCCTCCTTTCTTCTCCGGAAATATCTCATCAGTATTCCAATCATCATAATTCTTTGAGATAGTTTGCAATAGCTCAGTTGCTTCATCAACGGTCCTTTCACTGAAAACATTACCTGCAATACTATCAAGATAGGCTCTGGTGTTTTCAGTTAGTCCATTGTAAAATATATCAAGTATTTCATTTTCTTTGAAGCCATGGGTAGGACATTTCCTAACCATCTTATCATACCTCCCCCAAGCTTGGGGTAAATCCTCCTTCTCTTTCTGTGAAAAATTACTAATCTCAAGAGTTAGACCATGAATTTTATTAGAAGGGAAGTACTTATCAAAGAACATCCGCAAACATTCTTCCTTGCTAGTAATACATCCAGGTTCTAAACAATTATATCAAGTTTTAGCACTTCCTCCCAAAGAAAAAGGAAACAATTTCAAGAAATGGTAGCATTGGTTAATTTCACCTTTCCCAAGTAATTCAGATAATTCATGCAAATCAGCAACGTGTTCGAAAGGAAACTCATCCTCTCTCCCATAAAACTTAGACTTCTCAACCCTTTCAATGTATTCAGGATCAATATTAAACTCATAGTTTTTATCATTAATTTTAATAGCTGAACCATTCATTTTATTAGTAAAAGGGAAAAAGTCATCAAGAGGAGAATTTATGTAGCTAGCAAGTTTATCCATCTCATCATAATCTGGACTCATGAAAGCCTTAATAATAGCATCCTCTTTCTTAGAAAAAGTTTCCATATCATCACAATATTCCCTATCTTCTAATTCAGATTCCACATTTTTATAAATAGAAGATTCAAGATTCTCAGGTGTTTCAGTTAACTCAGATATTTTAGTAATTTCAAGTGCCACTTCTTTGTCTATGCTACCACATGTTAAATCACTTTTATTACTAGTAGACATTTTAGACAATGGTGAACTAGAAACAATTTTTCCCCTTTTCTTAGGAACAACAGCAGAAGCAACATCAGGTGAAAAGTTTGGCCTACTTGGTAAATTGTTACCTACACGAGTAGTTGAAGGCCTAATTTCCTTCGGAGTGGTCTTTTCCTTTCCCATGGTTAGGAACAAGCAAATGCAGCAAATAAATGATATCAAGTTGTCTTACCAATAAAGCTAGGCTCCCCGGCAACGGCGCCAGAAAACGTCTTGATGCCCACAAGTATAGGGGATCGCTGAAGTCTTCGTTGGGAAGTATTACCCAAATTTATAGTTCGACATGATGGGAACACAAGAATATCAATAAGACCTTAGCAATTGAGGCGTCACTCTCAACCACACCTGTGTATCAATAACTTTGCAGCAGTAGAAGTGATGGCAGTAAAGGATTCAAGCGAGCAGAAATAAAACAGCAAAAGTAACAAGGATTTCCCAGTTTTCACCGGAAAAGTGAAAGTGTAACTCAGAGATTTAAAACATAGGCATGAGGTGACAGCGGGGCGTTGCATGAATGAGATTGATCATATAATAAAGTAAAGCTAGCAATGGGGCCTTTTCTCTAACTCCGATATATGTAGGTATGTGTTCCTTAAATAGTTATGCGCACTAACAAAGAGAATTTGCACAACATCTATTGCCCTACCTGCCCATTTCACTGGGGCCAACTTGGAACTACAGGTAATTAAGGTCTACCCTTTCGTGAAGACCGGGACAATGCATTAACACTCCATGAACACATAGGATCCTCAAACTAGAACATCTCCTCCTTGTTTTCCCTAAACGTCACTTTTAGGGTTCGCAGGTTCAATATAACAGCAGGTGATGCACTTTGCAGGTAAATACTAAAATCAATTATATGATGAAGCAAATAGGTTCAGTACTAAAATCATGCCACTCGGGCCCTAGTAGCAAGCATTAAACATAGCATAAGTGCACCAACACAATACAAAAGCATCCTCAAGATAAACCCTAAGATTATCGAACAACGGGTAGCATTACATGATCAATCTCATCCAATCCCCATCCACCTCACATGCCTACAGCAAACTACTCACACATGGTGATGGTGAGGGAGCTCATGGTTGATGGAGATGAAGGCAGTGATGATGGCGGTGAAGACGGCCTCCGGATCCCTCCGCCGGAGGAGAAATCCTGGATCGATCTGTCCCCGAAACGAAGATCGTGGTGGTGGCGGCGGTGTGTTTCGCGAAAGCTCCTCCTCTTCTAGGGCAAGTGTTTTTCCTCATATATAAAGGCGTGAGTCGAAGACCAGAGGCGAGATGGTGCCCGAGGCCCAATTTAGGGGGGGCCCACGCGGCTACAGTACCAGGACGCGTGGGGCCACCCCTTTTGGCCCTCCGGCACCCCCTCGTGTCCATCTTTTGCCCAAAGTGCTTCTTTTCCATAAAAAAATGACGTGGTATTTTTTCCCCGATTTTATTTCCTGCAAAAATAGCCAGGGGAGAGACTTTGCTAAAAACAGCGTAAAAAAACAGCAGTTTTATTCAAATATGGAAGGATCCCGGAGCAAATTATGAGGCAAAGTGCTTGGAAAAGTGGATGCATTTTGGATGCATCAGTGTGTGAGACTCCCCTTGCTGTAGCTCCAAAGTCCCTGGCAACGGCGCCAGAAAACTGGTTGATGGTAGATATTGATAAGTTGGGTGGTGACCCAAGCGAAGGCGGAATTGTAGCTAGTAGCAGTTTTCCCTCGTTTAACGAACCGAGGTTTATCGAACCAGTAGGACTTTGAAATCAACAACGAGGTGAATGTTGAAGATCTCTGGCGCTTTACCTTCAACAGACGTGGACCTGCACACACTCAACCAAAATATTTTGCCCCCAACGGCAGAAAGGTTGTCAATCTTTCCGGTCTCGCAGAAAACACAGCGGTTAATTGTATGATGAAATAGATAAAATATGAAAAGTGACTATAGGAGTAATGATGATTAAAAGCAAGTAAATGAGGTTGTAAACAATGTAAAAAGATGGACCGGGGGCCATGGGTTCACTAGTGGAGTCTCTCACGTAAATAAAATATGCATGTGATGGGTGAACGAATTACAGCTAGGCAATTGACAAGATCATGACACAAACCCAATTTAGCTATGACAAAAAGGACATGATAATATTTATGGAGGCATCACGACAAGGAACAAAGACCGTTGAGTCCAACTGCGTCTTTGTCTAAAAAGTCCACCGTGGGATCGCTATCCAGCCTGTCACCCAACGGTATTAAGTTGCAAGCAACAGACAATTGCATTAAGTAAAGTGCATGAAGTAAGCAATACTAATATCAAAAGAGACATTAACACAGCTGTTTTACCCTTAGTAGCAACAGCACACCCTCGCCCTTAGACGTTTCTGTCACTCGTGCCCACGAACAAAAGGGGGCATGAACCCACTATCTAGCATAAATACCCTCTATTGGAAATACACACAATCACTTGGCCAAAGTAACTACGCACATCGGAGAGCATGCAAGAACATAAATTACTCATATAAGAATCATGCACAATCTGAACATAACTTCATAATCCATCGGATCCCAGCAAACACATCACATAGCATACAATAATCGATCTTGATCATATTAGGCAGCTCACAAGATCATAAGACATGAAGCACAAGAGAGAGACTACCAACTAGCTACTGCCATGGACCCGTAGTCCAAGGTTATACAACTCACAAATCATCCCGGAGGAAGGCATGACGATGAAGAGCCCTCCGGGATCGATCTCCCCTCCGACAGAGTGCCGGGATCAGCTTCAGATTGGACCCCGAACTAGGGTTTTGGTGACAGAGCGTCGGGGTCAAGTTTCTGGAAAATAATCGCCGCCTTGACGTTTTTAGGTTATTTCTGATTTTATAGGCGTCGGAGAGGGCCGAGGAGGTGCCCCACGGGCAGGGGCAGGTCCCACCCACGGGTCCCCCCTGGGCCGCGGCAGGAGGCTGCTTGCGCCCTGTGGGTCGCCTCCGAGGCTGCCCTTCGGATTCCGTCTTCGTCTTGGCTTAAAAATAATCTCCGTAAATTTTGGTCCAATTCCGAGAATATTTCCAGAAGTAAATTACTGAAATACAAAAACAACAAAAACAGGGAACTGGCACTTGGCATCTTGTCAATAGGTTAGTCCGACAAAATGCATAAAAATGATATAAATGACAGTAAAAACATGTGACAATATCACAAAACTAGCATGGATCATTCAAAAATTATAGATACGTTTGAGACATATCAGCTATCACTAGAAGCAACCCCTTGGTGGCCTAACTTCCCCAAAATCATGTCACTTCAACTACAATGAGAAAATAAAGAGGGAAGGGACAATTTAAGTCCAGAACTAGAGCGGCACCCGCCATACTCCAACGTAAGGCTCCAGATCACCCCTTGCCATCATCAGTCCAACCATTATGGTAAAAAAAAGTAGAGATGAGATAGAAAAGGAGGTCAAGATCTTGTTTATTTAAAGGAAATTTTGGAACTTATGTACATACATGGCGGAGGCGTGCCTCCCACTCATGCACCATTGGAAGCAAAATTGCTAGAGACAGGGAAGGAGACGAGAAACTGAGGGGAAGGAGGAAGCCATTGGAGAGTTCAAGAGGTAGATGCGTAGAGTAACTAAGGGCTACACTGGACCGAATACATATAAATCATATTATCGCAAATGCTACTGATGCCATATGAGTTCTTGAAAAGGAATTCCAAACTACAAATGAACATGAACATGTGTTGTTTTCATTCTTCTATGATTCTACCGGAAAAGAAAATCCTCATGTTACGGTTGTAGAGTTCTGTTTGGTGCCGAGGATTTTGATAGGATATGGGGTAGTTGTAGTTCATGCTATACCATGTGAGAGTAATGATGGCTCGATGTAAACTCTTTTGTTTGTATCGTCTTGATGCAACATTTGAATTCATAGAACCTCTCTTTATTGGAAAAAATGTGAACATCAAGTCGTCAACATGAATATGTTCGATTTTCTTCTTCTTGCTTGTTGCGTGTGTTTCCTGTAAGTTGACATTTCAGCACTTTGTATCGGTCGTTTATGTCTTTGTTAATTTAAAGCCAGGCCTAATGCCTTCAGTTTAAAGCAGGTTTTGGATTTGGGGAGTTGTACTAGTTCATGCTAAACCATGTAAAATAATGTCAGTCTTCTTCTTCTTTCCTTGTGGCGATCCGCACCCCCGCAACCACCATCGGCCCAACCGTCGCATTCCCCACCGCAGCCAACGTGATATTGTGCACCTCGCCACCCCGCCCTGCCCGAGCTCCTCCCTGGCGCGGGTAACCGCGTCGACGGCGGCTCCGTCGCCAACTCGGTCTCCGTCGCACCTCTACATTGCGAGGAAGAAGAATGGTTGAGTCCAGTGCACTAATCGCGACGCGACGTGTTTGATCAATTCAAGCGGTGGATGAATCGAGTGAACACTAACAAGTAGCAAAACCGGAAAACCTATGTGTTGCATGCATGGAGCCATGGTGGGCATCCACGCTAAGCTCATCGACTTTGGGAGGCTACGTGTAGTAGTTTTATTTATCACAATTTTTTCAGCGGCTCTTGAAGGAAAAATGAGGAAAATAGCCTGCTTGGCTAGCCTCCTAGACCTGTGAAAGGGAGCAGTTCGCGGGCTGTGGCCCCACCCTTTCTTCCCCGCCCCCAACGTGGTAACGGTCTCAACGGGTTTCTCGCTTCCCGCCACTCTCTCTTCGCCTCTCACTCCCCTCCCCTCCACACATACACATCCCCTCCCTTCTCCTCCATTCGCAATTCTCTCCACCACGGTCTCGCCGCGCCGCTACAGCCTCAGGCTAGAGCCTATGAGAGATAGCGACGGCGAAGGTGCCGGCAGCGGACTCCCGCGCTCGCACCCCTCCAACATCCCGCTGCCGATGCATCACTCCGACCCCAACTACTCGGGAACGGACGATGAGTGCTCCAACAGGCAGAGCAGCTCGTCGGCGACGGGGGGTGCCAGCCCTGGGTTCTATAATGACTACCCTTCCAGCTTCAGCGGTGAGTGCTCGCCGTACAACATGTCTCCCTGGAACCAGACCATGGCGTCCCCCTGGTCCCACCACAGCGAGGCGTCCATGGCCGGCCATGGCGGGGCGCCCACGATGGCGCCCGGAACCAGCCTCATCAGCTCGCTGGTCAGGGAGGAAGGCCACATCTACTCTCTCGCCGCCAAGGGCGACGCGCTGTACACCGGCTCCGACAGCAAGAACATCCGCGTGTGGCGCAAGCAGAAGGACTCCGGCGGCTTCAAGTCGTCGAGCGGCCTCGTGAAGGCCATCGTCATCTCCGGCGAGCGCATCTTCACGGGCCACCAGGACGGCAAGATCCGGGTGTGGAAAGTGTCGCCCAAGAACGGCCTGCACAAGCGCGTCGGCAGCCTGCCGCGGCTGCGGGACTTCCTGCGCGGCTCGCTCAACCCGTCCAACTACGTGGAGGTGCGCAAGAACCGGTCGGCGCTGTGGATCCGGCACAGCGACGCCGTGTCTTGCCTGAGCCCGACGGACGCGGCGCAGGGCCTGCTCTACTCCGGCTCATGGGACCGCACCTTCAAGGTGTGGCGCATCAGCGACTCCAAGTGCCTCGAGTCCGTGGTGGCGCACGACGACAACGTGAACGCCATCGTGGCCGCGTTCGACGGGCTGGTGTTCACGGGCTCGGCTGACGGGACCGTCAAGGTGTGGAAGCGGGAGGTGCAGGGGAAGGGGACCAAGCACACGCCCGTGCAGACGCTGCTGAAGCAGGAGCACGCGGTGAACGCGCTCGCCGTGAGCGCCGTCGCGCCGGTGCTCTACTGCGGCTCCTCGGACGGGCTCGTCAACTGCTGGGAGGGCGACCGCCAGCTCGTCCATGGAGGCGTGCTGCGCGGCCACAAGAAGGCCGTCTTCTGCCTCGCCGCGGCGGGGGCGCTCCTGTTCAGCGGCTCCGCCGACAACACCATTATGGTCTGGCGTCGTGACGCCGGCCTGCACTCCTGCCTCTCCGTACTCAGCGGTCACACCGAGCCGATCAGGTGCCTCGCCGTCGTGGAGTACAACAAGGAAAACGTCGCGGCCGCCGCTGCCGAGCCCGTAGACAACAGCGGCGTGTCGCGGTGGATCGTGTACAGCGGAAGCCTCGACAAGTCGATCAAGGTGTGGCGCGTGACTGACGAGGCGGCGGACCCGATGCTCCAGGGCCCCGGCGGCGATAGTATGTTCGACCGGTACCCCGGCGACACGTTTGGGGCCGGCAGCTCGTCATCGTTCCGCTAAGTCGAGACGCGCCAACGCAATGCACCAGTCCTGATCAATTAATTGCAAGACGAAGTGTCCACTCTTCCGTGGGCGATCCTAATCTTGACGAATTAACCAAAGGAATTTCTTGATTCTGTTCATAATATATACTGTTGAAGACGATCGGCGAGAATTGAATGGGAAGAACATCAAGCCCGGGCAAACATCTGGAGGTGGGATGTAGTGATGAAAAATCTAGGTAAGTTTGCCTTCAGAGCGTCACAACTAAGCAAAATTTTGATGCAAGCTTATATATTTGTTGTGTAATAGTTGAACTTAAAGTGATTTTGTGTTATGGAAAAAATTCAATAAAGGACCAATTAAGTTCTAACTTTTATGGATTTTCTTTATTTAGCTGATTGTATTTGGTTTGTAATTATAACCATTATATACATCTTATGTGGTTGCTCCTACTGTTTGTTCACTTCTTTATTTAAACTCACATGGTTAACAATCAGTCAAACTGAACTGAACCATGTTTGAGACAAAATGAAATAACCAAATTGGTTTATGGAAAAAAAGAGTGGACTTGAAACCCGTAAGGAAGTAAATACTACTAGTATGCAATCCACCGTATAGTATGGAGATCTTAAAATGTCGTAAAAACTGCAAGAAGAAGCCATAGAAGACCCTCTTCCCTCTCTTCCCTCCTCGTCGCTCCCGCGGGCGACGGGAGGGAAACCCTAGCCGCCGCCGGACCAGGCCCCCTCTCTCGCCACCACCTCCTCCTCGCCGCCGCCAGACGACGTCGCCGGCCGAAGGCCAGAGGCGGGCGGCGGCGAGGCCCTTCCCTCTCCCTCGCGCGGGATCTTGGCGCGGGCCAAGGTGACGGCTTGGGCGTCGTGCTAATCGAAGGGCGCGGCGGCGCGGCGGCTACGGCGGCGGTGCAGTGACTTCGCGGCGGCGGGGCGAGCTGGTGACGGCGGCTGCGGCTCTAGGAGCTTTCCTGGCGACGGCGGACCTCACAGGCGGCGCGGCGGCGGCCTCTCCTCGGAGTGGGCCGGAGCTCTCGGTCGCATGGTGGTGGGCGCAGGGACGGCGCAGCAGGCTGGTGGTGGTGGAGAGGTCCGGGACGGAGCGGCTCTCCATGGCGGCGGGCGGTGCTGGCCAGGGACGACGGGGCCTCGGCCCGGATCTAGGCCCATTTGGGCCCGATCTGGGTGCAGCGGGCCCTGTTGTCCTAGGTTTCAGGGGTTCTTCCGGGGAACCCATCCCCTGGCCATGTGTGGCTGGGGTGCTAGATCTGGGCCGCTGGCCTAGATCCGGCGACTGCCTGGCAGGCCCGCTTCGGGCGCTGTGGTTGCGACGAGCGGGAGGCGCCCCTCGTTACACCTCGCAGGTTGAGAGCTGATATGCTGACCCTAACCTTCTCCCATCCGCACGTGCCGTCGTGTTGTCCCATGCCCCAACTCTGCGGGTGCGAGGGCTTGGATGCCGAGGCGGCGGCCTCGGAAGGTGGACTGCGCGGGCGTTCTGCGGCGAACGACGTTGCGGCGGTGATGGTCCCTTTCCTGGACCAGGTGGCTGGCAGGGAGCGGACGGCGGGGGATCCTGGTGCTGACGGCTTCGGTTGTGGCGGCTCCCAGATCGTGAGCGGAGAGCCAGACTCGTTGACGGGGGCGGTCTGAGCTACCGGGTGGGGCGAAAGCCTCGTGCTTCGGCGCCGACGACGGCGATGCCTGCGGGTGTCGTGACCCTCTTGGGGGCGTTGTCGTGGCTACCTTCGCCGCGTCAGGACTCCGGGTGAAAACCTTGACCTTTGGTCTCGACAATGGCGGCGTTATCCGTCGTTTCCTTCTTGGGGGCGTTGTCGTGGAGTTCCGGTGTGTTTAGGCTTAGTTTCGTTGTCATCGGTGGCAAGTTTAGCTCTCCGGTGTTTTTTCCTTTTTTATCTTTGATCTGCTTTGTAAGAGGATCACCTCATCATCTTGTATCGGTTTGGCCGTTTGGCTTTATTTATAAAGCGGGGCGAAAGCCTGTTTCGTGGAAGAAGCCATAGAAGAAGCATAAGTAACAACTCAACTGAAAACGTAAAGGAACAAGTGTATTGGTAGGGTAGCGACACACGGCCCAACACGGCCGGCCTTCAACATTTTATATATGGGTATGGTATACAGAGGTACAATGGTACAAATACAGATACATATGATATACGACTATACAGGCTATATAGGTAGTTTATCACCCTCCCTCAATCTCAACCGCACTAGAAAGGTTGAGATTGCGCCTACAATGTTGAAATAGTGGTAATGGTAGAGGCTTAGTAAAAATGTCAGCTAACTGATCCTTGGAGGAGATAAATTTGATTTGGAGCAACTTTTGAGCAACCTGTTCACGCACAAAATGATAATCAACTTCAATATGCTTTGTGCGCGCATGAAACACCGGATTGGAAGATAAGAATGTTGCTCCAATATTGTCACACCATAGAATAGGTGAATGCCTAGGAGAGACACCAAGCTCTCTCAGCAAGGCCTGTATCCAAATCAACTCAACAGTAGCATTAGCAATTGCTTTGTACTCAGACTCTGTACTCGAACGAGATACAGTATCCTACTTTCTTGCACTCCACGCAATGAGATTGCCACCATAAAAGACAGCATAACCCCCGGTTGATCGCCGATCATCAGCATTGCCAGCCCAATCAGCATCAGAGAAGGCAGACAATAAATCATAAGATGTAGTGGGACGGTGGAAGCACAAACCATCATTCAAGGTACCCTGAACATATCTGAGAATGCGCTTCACGGCTGCCCAGTGAGAGGTCCGAGGAGTGTGAAGATATTGACAAACCTTATTGACCGCAAAGGACATATCAGGACGTGTCATAGCAAGGTATTGTAAACCACCAACAATGCTTCGATATTTAGTAGACTGCTCAGCTGAAAGGGGGTCACCATCAAGAGAGGACAGCTTCTCGGAGGACACCATAGGAGTAGGAGCTGGTCCGCACTTGAGAAGACCAGCACGACGCAAGAGCTCAGAGGCATACTTGCGCTGTGTCAGGAGAAGAGCACCATCCAAGAACTGAACCTCAACGCCAAGAAAGTAATGGAGCTTGCCAAGATCCTTCAGAGTAAAGGAATCACGAAGCTGATGGATAAGGCGATTAATAGCTGGAGTAGAGGAACTGACCACAATGATATCATCCACGTACACCATAGTGCGGAAGCCAGGGTTTGAACATGAGACCTCCTGGCTCTGATACCATATTAAATTGATGGACTAGCCAACTAGTCCAAAAGTCCGAACTGATGGAAAGGACTAGGCTATATATTTATATTCTAACACTCCCCTCACGTCTAAGCTGACATATGGTATGACAATAGACGTGGGATATATAGGAGGCCACAACTATTTTTAAATTAAATAGTGTGGAAGCCAAGACTTGAACTTGGGACCTTGGTCTCTGATGTCAAATTGAAATGATGCACTAGCCAACTAATCCAAAAGTCCGAACTGATGGACAGGGCTAGGTAATATATTTAACATCAACAAATTGTAATCCTTACATTTAGATCATGAGATAAAATTATTTGCCTAGCTTGTTAATCAATATAGACGAAATAGGCTTACGCCCCGCTTTATAAATAAAGCAACAACCCCGATACAACCAACAGGTGTTGGGGCGGAAGCAGCACAGTCACGCCCAAAAGAAACGAAAAAGAAAATACAAAAGAAACAAATGCCGACAACGACGGATCAACAAAAGCGGAGAAGCCTCACAACCGCTGCGCCCGCCGAAGATCTCCCACCAAGCTCCTAGACTCCGAACCGCCGGTACCAAACAACACCTCCAAGAAGGGACGCGACGATGACGACGCTGCTGCCAAGGGTTTCCCCCGGTACGCGACGCGGAGAAAGGAAGGGTAGCCCCCAACGCCCTCCAGGAAGGTCCGGTGGTACCCTCAGGCGCCACCGCGTCGGTATCAGCCAGGCCGACAGGGATTTCTCCCGATCCCAAACTTCACCTCGGGCGCGCCGGAGCCCACCAAGCTTCCCACGCCGTCTCACCACGACACCACGAAGTGGGGCCTGCACAATGAAGAAGAGGAGCTGGGACTAGGAGCAGCAACACCGTCGGCACGCGGGAGGGCCCAACCTCCACCGTCAACAACGGTAACCGACCGGACACAATAGCAGGAGCATACCAGGCCTGTGGGCCCACAGGCCCGGCCAGGCCCATCGGGGCCCGTAAAGCTCCCGCCTTCGCGCTGCAGAAGGCACGCCGTTGGCGCCGCCGCTCCCTGTCCAAGCCGCTCCTCCATCTCCCTGCACAGTAGGTATCGTGGCCGCGCCGAGCCGGCCCGCTAGGACCCAGATGGGGCCCAAAGTGCCCAGATCTGGGCCGGGGGCGCGCCGCCGGCCACCCAGCACCACCAGTCCGCCCCGCCGCCAAGAGGAAGCACCACCACCGCGCTCGCCGCCGGCCACCGCCACCAGGTCACCAGACCGCCGCCGACCGAGAAGCACCGTCGCCAGGAGGGGGAGCCCCGCCTCCACCCATCAAGACGCGGCCTCTGCCGGCGGCGGCGACGGGGGGAGAAGTGGAGAGGGTACAAGGAGGAGGAGCACGAAAGGTCGCGCGCCGCCGCCACGGGGGGCGACGGCCGCGCGAGGAGGGAAGGGAGGAGGAAGGGGAGGGAGGGGAGCTCGGGACCGGAGCTCGGCGCCGGCCTCGCGGGCGGAACCCTAGCTAGGGAGGAGTCGCGAGAGGAGAGTCGCGAGTCGCCGTTTCTTGTTAATCAATATAACCACTCTAATTGTCTTCAAAGGGCTAGTTTAGTTCTAAGAGGCTGTCTTTTATTTATCTGACCATACCATTATGTTATTAAAATCTTAAATTTAACTTCCTTTAAAAAATGAAATCTGGAATAATAGGTAGTATGTTGTTGTAATGGAAACATCCTATAAATAAATAATTCAAAAAATTTGGAATATCTTACACAATTTATTCCTCCATTTTTTATGCAAACCATCGGCCTGAGGACTATGGAGACACGCATAGAGAAATTAAATGTATTAACATTACTTCTAAAGGTGAAAACCCATCATGGCCTAAGGAATGAGGCAAACGATTATCCATCTCCATATTTTTGGGTTTGAACTCCCCATCCGTCCACCAAATGCAACTAAAAGAATACACAACGAACAACAAGCACAAAGATGCTTGCACAAGGCGAAGAAGGTTCCACGAGCATTAGAAGCTTCAAGAGAAGAACTTCCTTGAGGAGAGATGTCTGAAAACACAGATTGACTATCAACAGGGACACTCTCACACAACTATGCCACCAAAAAAATCAAGGGCCGCTAAAAGGAGATAACTCAGAAGACCTCCTAGCACAAGCACCTGAAAAGAGCTAGTTTGACAACTCAAGAGAAACAAAAATCAATCACCGGTAAGAAAGAAACTATCATCCTTGCATGAGTACATAGAAAAAAGAAACATTTGTAGCCAAAATAAATATATTTTGATTTGAAAAGAACTTACAGATTTTGACAAAGTAAAGACATACCCGTCTAATTCGGTGCATTCACCCGAACACGGTCATGTGAGTGGCTGATGTTGGGTAGAATAAAGAAAAGTACTCATCGACAGTTCATAACACATGTTGATACTAAACTTACCCCGAGTCGCAATGACTGAGAATTCATAGATCTATACGGATTCAACCATAAAGATGAGTTTCCCATGATAGTGGACTAGTGGTGGAGACAAGGAGGAAGCATGCGGAGTACAAATCAGCCACATAAGGTGGGGAGGAACGTTTCACATGGAGAGGCGGTCATGCACTAATGAATTCTTCGCCGTGATCTGCTAACGTTACATATACTTAGATATAGGAGCAAAACACCACATTGGAGATGCCTTGGATCATATTTATTATTGATTTTGCCTCTCAATGGTGCTGATGCATTCACCATTGTCGTTATTATTATGATTGCCTCTAAACATACTAAGAAATTGCCGCAGTTGTCATTAACAGGGGCATGAGGTTTAGCTTGATTAGTTTACCACCGAGAGCACCATTAATAGCGTCAGAAATCAACATTCTAGCCGTGATTCCATTTTGTAAGGATAGAGGGATCTGGTTTTTTTAGAGATATGTATCAACTTTATTTACCAGATTTCGGGGTTTCAGAGAGGGGTGCACCTTGCGCACTCATTGCATCCCGCCCGATAGTGGGCCCAAAAGTTTGTCGGATTTACCGGGACCTGATTGTACTTGACTGGAAGTCTTCTTCTTCTTCTTCTTGGTTGGCTCCCTCTTCCTCCATCATGACAGCTTGAAGATCTTGGATTTTTACCTAATCATAGCACAGAGTTTCCGATTGAGATAGTACTCCATTTAAAGATAGAGGTAATGCACATAGAGTGGGAAAAAAGTTCACCTTATCGTGCAATGCTTTAACTGGGGGCTAGAAACTCGGGGTTCTATCCCTTGGGTCGATGTAGTCGTAGTTGATGGCCTGGTTGAGTTTGGAATGGTGATGTGCATAATTTGGTCTGTACCAGCAAGGGACGTGCAAAACCGTTATTATAAAAACTATTTTGTAAATAGGATTATTTTAAGCTGAATTTTCAAGAAAAGATTATTGTTTTATCCGAAAACCCTTTTGCAGCACGGCCACGGAGTCAGCTCCATTACTTCTGTTTCATTTATGCAGTAGCCCATCGTGCCATCTCCGGAAATGCTAGAGTTACGGAAGGGACACCTACGGACTACAGCTTACGGGCGTGCATGTCTGCGTGTGATTCGTCTCTCCATCCACCCCACCCGCCCTGAATTCCACCGGTGGCCCACTTTCTGATTTTCCCCATCTAATTCCGTAGGATCAATCCGTACCCCCCGTCTGTAAGTGTAGCATTACTCATGCCATCTCTGGGCTACTCTGAAAGTTGTACATTACAGTCCGGAATAATTCCCCCTAAAAAAACAGTCAGGAGCAACTTGGAGTCAGATTCAGTCCCCACCCCAGAAAAAAAGGTGAGTCAAATTCAATTCGAAATCCCCATCCATCGTGCGCCGCACCTGCCCACACTACCGCGGTGAAACTATTGCCACGACGGTGCGCCCCGTTAATTTCGTCGTCGCCTGCTACATGACGACGGTGCAACCGAGTAGAGCAGCTCACGGACATTTTTGCCAAATACGGCCTAAGCAAACCGACGCTGCATGCTGACATGGACGTGGCACCAAATATTGCTTACTCGAATTATGAAGGCCTTTCCAGGACACGACGAGGGTCGGCTCGGCCTGGTCTGAACCCAAACGTGTGCAACTCCGCCACACACACACACACAGATCATCATCGTGTGAGAAAAGGCCAAAAGGAAGGCATCGTGCACGCCACAGTCCGGGAAAAGAAACCGGGACACGCAGGGTGCAGCCTTTTTCCTTGCTGTCCATGGTCGCGCGGCCAAATCGCACCAACAACTGTCCCTACGCCACCGTTACACCGCCCGCGCTCGACCTTGTCCGGAATCCTAATAACATCTCTATCAGACCATTTATAATTCGGAACCCACGCTCGATGAGGTCCGCGTTGAAGGCCGCGAGCTGCTCCTCGTGGCGGCGGAGCTTCTTCACGTGGCGACGCTGCGAACGCACGGACTTGGCCTCTACGAGCTTGATCATCTTGTCGTAGTCGTCGATGTCGGCGAGGTTGTCGTCGTTGCTCTCCTCCGTGTCGATATCGCTCTCCTCCGCCGCAAGGACGGAGGACAGTGACCGGGAACTCACGGCCCCGCGCGACTCCCCAGCCTTGACGTCGTGCGTGCCACGGCCGAGCCAGTGCCACATGTGGGAGAGTGGCCAGCCGGATCGATTTACAGGCCACCTTAAAAATATTTACGAGCCGGTCAATTGTTAATGGGCCACATGGTGTAGGAGGAGAGGAAGGGGGAGAGGAGAGAACTGGGGCCAACCGGAATCGCTCATAGGAGATGGAGAAATGTGCGGTGGCAGCGAGGGTTTGCGACAGGGGAAATGAGGGGCGCAAATCCTACTCTGGCCGGGAACCCATAGATATAGTGGCCGACCGGATCTATTTATGGGCCACCTTAAAAATATTTACGAGCCCGCCAATTTTACTATTTCTGTTCGGGCCGGTTTAAGGGATAAGTCCTTAAATCCATAAGAAATTTTAAGGATTTGATCTTTTTAAGAGATCTTTTAGACTACCCATAGTGGGAGTAACATAGCTAGTAATTTCAATACCACGTAGGTAAAAAAAGTGATGTGGCAAGTAATTAATAAGAAGAGAGGAGGTTGGAGTAACATACTCCTAACTAGTTATCATAACATCACATATTCCAATGCAATGTGAGTCTACAACCTAATTAATGAAGATTTGCATGACACCACACTTATGTTACTATCCACTATAAAGATAGTAACATAAACTATTAACATGTGTATGTTACTATTTTATATTACTCTCCATTATGACTAGCCTTAGAGACGTTGTAACCCGGTACGGTGAAGAAAGTAATAATTGTGCGACTGGGCGAGCCAACCGAGAAGGTTGGTCCGAGGGGCTGCGGAGGCCATGCAACGTGGCAGAGTTCAACGCTGGAACTCACTATTTCGTCGGTGCAGCGGTCGGCGATTTAGGGCGCACATGATGTGTGTGCATGCTTTGAGTGGAAGAGAACAGTGGAAGCCGACTCTTGGAATCGATCGTACATCACCGTTTTCCACGGCCGCTGTCGGCACCGGCGATCCCCGCCGCCTTCCGTCGAGATCAGCCGTGTTCCTTTCACTATCTTGACGTTTGCAGGAGCACGGCCACGCGTGCGTGTCCGAATCGGCGTAGCGTGCGACCGTGTGAAACTCATCGATCGGAATATATGTCACATTTATGTGCGCCAGTCCGCGCTTCCCTATTCCAACAGTGTGCGACTGTGCGCTCGGCTTGAATGCGCTTAGCTGCTGTCTCGGCATGGTGCTCGTCCCACGCGGCCACGCCGACGGCCGACCGTGGCCATGCATGCATATTAATTGGTAACAGGATGGTCAGAAGGAAATTTATAGAATGGTCAAACAGAAAAGATGGATTCAGACAGTTGACCATGTGACATTTGCCATATCTTGGCTGTAGCCTCAATGCAAAGAAGAAGATAAGGCCCAGCACGTATTTTCATCAAAAAAAATAGGCAGATGGTAACTCAGCCGCGAATCTTTACTGTAATACTAGTTGAATGCCCGTGCGTTGCTACGGATGCAAATTTTTGATTATTACATTTATCAATATAGTATATGTGAACATGTATAAGAAAAGACAGCCACAAGAGATTTTGAGAACACGTAAGATTCCACCTCACTTGGAGTGTACATAGATAAATAAGTATAATTCGACATCGTTCGATAATAAAATAAGCATGATACATATATCTACTCATTGATGCTATTTAGATATTGCCGTACGATGTCGGGGATGTTGTCTTGGGCTTCATTTGACTGATACTTGAGTAAGTGTAACAAAAATTTCTTCCTCAGCTTGGAACCATCCTACAAAACAGTACTTGTAATTAGCATGAATGTTTCATCTGGAAATAATGAAAATGCGCAACATAGAATACGCACCGTGCATACTGGATGAACCAAATCTTTACCATTCCATGAGAGCATGATGTAAAAAATAATATAACCAGACAACTCCCTGCATGATGAATGCATTGTCATTATGTTGAATAGTAAATCGACAAAGTAGTTCATTTCCAAAGGAATTCACCTGTTTGAACATTTTGGTATATCAACTGGAATTTTACGTGCACAAGTAAATATGTCGTAGCTCCAGTCAGGTTGTGCTAATGCAAGTGCCTCGCTCAGGTAGATGGATACTCTTTGTAACTTCAAAATCAGGCTGTGATATCGTATCATTTTACTCTCCGGTGTTGGAGACAGAGTCAGAGGATCGAAAATATGTAGACAAGGTTTGTGCTTGTCGATGGAAAACAAGATGAAGTGGTCGAGGGATGCGTAAGGAAGCAAAACCTTCATAGAGACAACCATTAGAAAGACGTAAAATGTGACAGTGATGGACAAGTGAACTATCTTACCAATTTGCGTGATGCGATGTTGTAGCTTATTCCGGGCCAGCTATGGAATAACGTTGCCAGTTTCTGAATATCCGGCTTTATGCGCCACTTGCCACCTTTCATGGAATCGACCATCGCCCTCTATGAAAACCATGTTTAGAGACATGGTGATAACAACGATAATAATACAAAATTATAACAACTTACACAAAACCGTAGATCCATGTAGTGCACATCGGTCTCTACCAGCTGCAGGATTTCATCACATGCCACCGTACGTATGGCCAAATTAAAACAATCATGGTCCATAGGCTGGTCCATCCTAATTATGTTTTGAATTTTCTTAAGACTCAAACCTATTGGATAAGGTTTGGAGCTGCGCACCCATTCCTTTCTGCAACACCAATACTAAGAATTATGAAATCATAGCCATGCATATTAAAACTATATTTTTTAACATGATG
>QRDG01000473.1:2033318-2094413 GCA_012064385.1 Puccinellia tenuiflora | reverse complement strand
CTCAAAGCACCAATGTGCTTCCAGCACCGACCACTCGGCGTCGGCACCAGCGACGCCGCGGTGGAAGACGCCCCGATCGAGCCTAGTACAAGCCATAGGCGAGCAATAGACTTAGGTTCAGGGGTGAGGGGGGGTTGCCCAACCGGGACAGCGCAATCGGGACTAAAGGCCCAAACCTTTAGTCCCGGTTCTGTTACGAACCGGGACTAAAGGGTCCCCACGTGGCCGCTGACGAGCGCCCGGGGTCGGAGACCTTTTAGTCCCGGTTGGTAACACCAACCGGGACTAAAGGTCTGCACACTGGGTTTTAGTGTTTAGGGGTTGTTTTACTGTTTTTCGTTTCAATTTTTTTCATTTATTGTTTTCCTTTTTAGGGTTAAGGTTTTGCATTCAATTCGACGGTACTACATATATATACAACATCGTCATAAATATAAGATCAAAGTGTGACCTATTTCTTCGTCCTCTTGCAGTCGAACCCATTACATATATAGTACCATATATATAAAATATATACAATATCTCTTACGATCCCTACTTGTAGGGATAATATTCTCCGTCTTTAGATATGACATGATCTAATAAGAATGCCGCCAACTCCTCTTGAATTGCTCGCACGCATTCCTTTGGTAGGAGCCCGTCCCGCATCCGTTCGATCTAATTTAAAGAAAGGGGTCAATATATATATATATAACTCAGCTAAAAAGAAACCTATTCCTGTTTAAGCTAAACAGGAACTTTCTGAACCTTCTTGGATATGCTAAGTGAACCTTAACGCTACTTCATGTGAACGTTCAGACGGAACATGAATTGAACTTTTTTCCTGAAATTTTTTTGGGACGAGGTGAACTTTTTTCGCAATTGCACATGAACCTTTTTTCTGTACCAAGTGAACCTTCTCGCGCATGACATGTGAACCTTCAGACGGAACATGAAGTGAAGTTTTTTGAGGTGAACTTTTTTTCACAATTGCACGTGAACTTTTTTTTCTGTACCAAGTGAACTTTTTTTATGAATGAAGTGAACTTTTTTTAACGGAGTGAACTTTTTTTCTAAACTGTTTTTTTTAGGAATGAGGCTTTTCTGAACTGTCTCGATAATGAAATGTGAACCTTCTCGCATGACCTGTGAACCTTTTTTTACATGCGAACGATTTTGATTCAATATATTTCAGATGACGCCATACTGGTGTGCTCGCGAATGACGGTTCAGAGCATAGTGGACAGTAGTTCAGAACACCAACACGTAGCAGTCCAGATCGGGATGCGGGGACCATGGCGTCGCCGGCTCGAGATGTGGGGCGAGGGAGGGCGCAGGGGGTCGGAGGCCCGGATGCGTGCGTCCTCCCACGACGGCGGCTCAAGATGCTAGGACGAGGCGGTCTGCCTCCGGCTCGGGATGCGGGCATGAGCCATGGCACCGTGCTGGCTGGCAGGAGCTTGAGGGGCGACGAGCCGTGCCGGCGAGTAGGACGGGCACGGTGCGACCGCTGGGGAGTAAGGGGCTGGGCACGGTCGACGCCCGTGGCCGGCGCAGAGGAGGAAGGGGCCGAGGCCGGCGTGCTGGAGTCCAGGGAGGGCCTCCAGATATGCGTCAGGGGGGCGCGCCGGCGAGGGAGGCTGGCCGGGGTCAGAGCCCGCCGATGAGGGTGGCACGGTGGTTCCCGGAGGGCGGCGCGGTGGATCCCGAGGTGCGGCGGCGCGGTGGATCTCGATGGGCGTCGGCGCGGTTGATCCTGAGTGGCGGCGGTCACCGGTGGGGGAGATGGGGTGACCCGAGCGGTCACTGGAGGTAGGGAGCCTGCGAGCGGGGCTCGGCCGCGGACGCCGGTGGGGAGGAGAGGGGCGCCGCGGTCACCGGTGGGAGTGGGCCGCCGCCGCGGAGGCCGGTCGTGGAGGGGAGGGGCGCCGCCACGGCGGCGCGCGGCGGTGGAGGAGGGAGGCTGGGCTGGATCGAGAAGAAGCGGAGGGCACGCGTGGGTCGGGGCGAGTGGGGTAGGAGGTAGTTTTTTTAGCTCCTGTCGTGCGGGTCGGGTTAGTTCCTAAATTAGGAATAGTTCCTATTTAGCTTAAATAGGAACTCTTAGGGGTAGGTTCCTGTTTAGTCCTGCCCTATATATATATTTAGTTCTTCTATGTGGTATATTGTACGTGGGAGTACATACACCCAGGAGTACATAACTATTTTCCTATATATATATATATATATATATATGAATGAATCTCAACACAATTGATGGTAATAAAATAATATTGTGAATATTGTTTACGTACTCGAAGTTGTTCTAAGATTCTGCCCCTCTCACAGGTCGTCTCGCGAATGAACTCGCAGACGTAGAATCCACATAAATTATTCTCGGATCCCTGCCTCGGGCACTTTACGAGAACAGAGTTCAATCAAAATAATAATCAAGCATGATAATGTTATTGAAAGTAGAATCAAACAGATGCGCGGGTCTAGCTAGTACTACTTACACTTAGTTCTTCAAATTCAATCTTCTCTTTCCACTCACCCCGAGCCCTATTGGTGAACCGTTTCCAAGCCCTGGCAGGCAAAGAAAATGAATAAAGTAGTTATTAATTACTAGATACCAGGAAATGAATGAAAGTTGCCGATATAGTGTCATAATGATTGAAATTACCTCTGGAGCATTTCACTCAAGTCCTTCCACTTCTCAGATTCATTACGTAGCGGGTCCATGACTTGTATTAGTACTTTGTCAGAAATAATGATTAGCAGAATATAGTGAAACCTGCGGACGCATAACTCGTCAATTACACTTAACATCGAGTAAGCGAATAGAATATGTATAAGACAGTAACACTCACCCGAAGTTGTAAGGAAATAGTATTTTCCTTTTGGTTTCCTGTCTCCTTAACGCCTGTACCAACGCGTCCTCCATTTCCTTGGGTTTATCTTTTAGATTATG
Source organism: Puccinellia tenuiflora (assembly GCA_012064385.1). Classification (NCBI taxonomy): domain Eukaryota; kingdom Viridiplantae; phylum Streptophyta; class Magnoliopsida; order Poales; family Poaceae; genus Puccinellia; species Puccinellia tenuiflora. The sequence goes on along the minus strand of QRDG01000473.1, from coordinate 2,091,484 downwards.
TCCATGAACGATATGTGGGTCAACGAACCCAATGTCATAGATTTGTCCTTGTTTGCATTCGAGAATCTTCAATCTACATAATAGAGTGAGGATAATTATACATGCAATGAACGAGCTGAGCTAGAGACTTAATTACAGAAAAAATACTTACAGACAATAGGCACTGACGATAGATTTGTCGATGGTGTCTTGATTGAATAACTAAAATAATTCTTCAAATTTAATATAGACCTCGGCTTTTCCACACAAAAAATGCTCATCTTTAATTCCCAAAATGAGCCAGTTTGTCCCTTTCTTTGCTTCTTCCATGTACCATTGATGCAATCTTCGCATTTTTGTAGGTTGCTTCGGGACCTCCTCAGGTCTGACAAGAGGCTTTCTGTGCTGGTATTTGTATTTGCACGGCTCAGCCATGGGATACTCTTGTATAGAGCCTAAGTATTCAACCATAGACACCCCAAGATTATCGGCCGCTTCTCTCATTTGTTTTTTTATATTCCGAATCATAAGGGATATCGGAAAACACGTTGAGCGGGGGGCACGATTGTTTTTCTGTTCTCCGAGCTGGGGAACTTTTCTCCCGCTTGCACGCGCCTGCTCCTTCTGAGCTATACGTGACTTCATGATAGAGCGGTCGTAGTCTGGTAGCGTTTCCTCAGCCGTTGGTCGACTCAGGTTTTCCAATGTTCTCTTCACTTTTGCCGGATCTATTTTCGGCTCAGGCAGGGGCCGTTTCGGTGCTAACTGGCGTGCCACATCTTCCTTTACTGATAGCTCAAGTTCCTCTTGAGTCTTCTCGTAAGATAACTTGGCAGGAGCAGCCTTCGCTTTCTTCTTTGAGGATTTACTCGGAACTGTAGCACTAGCCGCCGGAGCGGCCCCGGCGGTGCTTTTCCGCTTTAGAACCCGTGGTTGAGGCGGCGGAGATGGCTCTTTCCGCTGAGGCAGTGGAGATGGCTGACGCGGCGGAGACGGCTGATGCGGCGGAGACAGATGAGGCGGCGGAGATAGCTGACACGGCGGAGATGGCTGACGCGGCGGAGACAGCGGAGGTGGTGGAGACGGATGAGGCGGCGGAGACGGTGGCCTTGGCTTCCAATTTGGAAGCACAATGTGTTCCTTCCGCCATAGAATAGTAGTTTTTCTGCCATCTCTCAGTGTAGTCTCCCCTTCACCTATAGGGTAGTCAAATTCCAGGTCCCCAAATCCCTTTATAACTTCATCCACTACGACAAACAGCATAGCCATCTGGAATCGGAGAGGAATGGTAAGTTCCATTAGGTACAGGCGCTAAGACTACGCCGACCGCCACCTTCACGGTTAGGTTCATCAATGGAGCATGTAGCTCACAATTTTCCCTCTCTGTGATATCATCCACGGGATAGCGACGAGCCGAGATATCTGGCCGAACGAGCTCCGTGGAAGCCACGCTGCTTTTCCGCTGAGATGGTGGGCCGCTATTTACCAATGCAGGATCTTCGTGCCGCTGAGATTGGCTGGTAGCTTGCTGGTTGTTAAGTGTATCTAGTATCTCCTGCTGCCTTGTTAGTTTTTCTTCGATCTGCTTCAGCCGGTCTGCCCCCTCTTTGTTTTTACTCCCTCGGCTTCTATAAGTGTCACTGCAGTCGGGAAACCCATACTTCCATGGAACGGAGCCTTCTATGCCTCTTGTTCGTCCACTGTGTTCTGGATTCCCGAGGGCGCGTGTCAGCTCGTCGTTCTCTCTGTCTGGATGGAACTCCCCGGCGTCTACCTCCTTCATTATCTTTTGAAATTCAGTGAGGGGGGTTGCAAGTTGTGCTCTTGTAAAAATGCACTTCCCTGTTTTGGGGTGCAACTTACCGCCATGCCCGTAGAACCAAAGCTTTGCCTGTTCAGCCCACTCCTGCATCTTAGGAATTATCCCTTTTTGAAGCAGGTCGTTCTCATCTTTCTCCAACTTAGGCTTGGTAGCCCTGTAGCCTCCTGACCTCGTGGTGATATTCTTTCTTTGCAGCATTTTTCTTATTTATTGCTGACCTTTTCTTAGCCTCCTCCGATTTCTTGTACTCGACAAATTCGTCCTAGTGATCTTTTAGCTTCTCATACGCTCCGGTGAATTCCGGAGTCTTTCCTTTCTGGACATAATCCCTATTCAATCTTTTCTTCCAGTTGATAAATTGTTCGGCCATCTTCTTAAGTGTCCACTCCTTGACCTTTTCCTCTATGGGATCCTTAATATTTTCATCCCCCTCTAACGAATGAGCGTTGTCCTCTTCATTTTGACGAGGTAGCATGAAATTAGCCATGAGCGTCTTCCAAAGATGGTCTTTGGCTCTATTGTCGACAAAACTAGCAGATGAGCGTCGTCCATCCGTCTTTGGCTTATTCCATTCTTGAACGGTGATCGTGATGCTGTCCCTAACAACAACTCTGCATTGACATATAAATACTGTGGCGTGCGTCACGGAAAGAATCGGTCTGCCATCTTCAGCGATGGCTTCGATCTTGTACCTTTCTTCTTTCTCCAACCTTTTGGCTGGGCCTCGTTTGCTGTCAGAAGATTTCCTCGATCCGGAGGGCTAAAAGAAGAAAGAGCGTTAATATATATATATACAAATCAAACAATGCATTTAGTCAACATAGGGTTAATTAATATACCTCGCCGGACCCTGTAGTAATTAAGGTTCGAGAACCGGAGCTGTCAGCTTCTATCTACACTCCCTCACCGGAGTCGTTCAAGAAGCTCGAGGCGATATCGACGTCATCATCACCGCGGATCATATCCTCCAATATGTTTTCCTGATATTCGTCTCTGCCGCGATCCATAGTTTCTGCAAAGACAATTGACTTTTGGTTAATTAGCAAAAAGATAAGACATATCAAAAATTCATTTGCAAATAGATAAGACAAATAATTTTTAACAAGTACTATAATTTTTAACAAGTATTATAATTCTATAACTTTTAACAAGTCTCTGGCATTATAATTCTAAAAATTCTAACATTCTAAAAATTCTAACATTCTAAAAATTCTAACATTCTATTGAAATTTTATTTTACATTGCAATAATAACAACAATTACCCCCATTTTTACATTTGAATTCTAATTTCTCTGCCACCAGTTTTTATTTTGCATTGAAATTTTTATTATTGCAATTTTTATTACACACAAGTACTAAATTATTGCATTTTTTATTAACAACATAGATCACTAATTAATTACCAATTGCAATTTTTATTACACAAATACTATATTACATTGAAATCTTTATTATTTAGCTAAGTTAATACTGCCAATTGCATCTGCTCTCAACCAACATTGCTAAGTTAATATTTTAGCTAAGTTAATATTTAGCTATGTTACTATATAAGCTAACAAATTTAGCTAAGTTACTATATTAGCTAACAAATTTAGCTAACAAAAACATCAAATCAAATCAAGTTACTATATTACATTTAGCTAACAAATTTAGCTAAGTTACTATATTACATTTAGCTACCAAATTTGTTAATTTAGCTAACAAAAAAATGCGAGGAGGAGGATCCTTACTGGAGGAGAAGAGGAGGAGGGCCGGCGAGGAGGAGGAAGGCGGCCGGCGGCGAGGAGGACGGCGGTTGGCGAGGAGTGTCGAGAGGATGGCGGCCAAGAGGAGGACGACGCGGCGGCCGGCGAGCAGGGGTGAGCAGCCGGGGAAAGGAGGAGGACAGCGGCAGGCGGAGGAGCTCGGACGACGGTCGAGAGGAGGATGACGCGGTCGGCGAGCGGCGAGGGCGGTGCGTGGAGGAGGGCGGCGGTGCGTGGAGGAAGGCGGCGGCGGAATCGGGCAGCCTGACGGCGTCGTGGTGGTTGCGCACCTCCTGTTCTTCACGAAATGAGAATGAGAGGGAGTGGGGAAGAAGAGAGCAGTTATAGGATAGGGCTTTAGTCCCGGTTCGTGGCTGGAACCGGGACTAAAGACCCTTTAGTCCCGGTTGGTGGCTCCAACCGGGACGAAAGGTGAACCTTTAGTCCCGGTTCCAGCCACGAACTGGGACTAAAGGTCATTTTCGGGGGGCACCGAAAGGGCGCACGCCAAAACGACCTTTAGTCCCGGTTTGTGGCTACAACCGGGACTAAAGGGTCTTTCGGAAATTAAATTTTGGGCGCGAAGGCCACAATTTAGTTTGTTTTTTGAAAAAATTAATAAACTTATAAATTCAATATCTTTTGATCAGTTTATCAGAAAAATGGAATTAAAATATCAAATTGTTCATAAAAATGTAATCTATCTATTTATAACAAATTCACTTTTGTTTGAAATTTGAGGTGAATTCATTTAATTACAAAATTTGGAATTTGAACTCCATTAAGTCATTAAATTTATAAATTCAATATCTTTTGATCTATTTATCAGAAAAATGCAATTAAAATATCAAATTGTTCATAAAAATGTAATATATCTATTTATAACAAATTTACTTTTGTTTGAGATTTGAGGTGAATTCATTTAATTACAAAATTTGGAATTTGAACTCCATTAAGTCATTAAACTTATAAATTTAATATCTTTTGATCTGTTTATCAGAAAAATGCAATTATAACAAATTCATTTTTTAGTATGCCCAATCATGAAGAAGCACACAGATCGTGTGTTTCCTTCGAACGCTTTTGAGCCGTGGGATCAGCGGTGTGTTTCTTTCGAGCGCTTGTGAGCCGTTGGATCTCAAGCAGAAGATAAGGCGCACATATCAATGCTCCTTTAGTCCCGGTTCCAGCTACCAACCGGGACTAAAGGTGAAGAATTGCCCTGATCTTTTAGCTATAAATACCCACCATGAAGAGGAGATTAAGAACAAGAGAGCACGACAACAACAGAAAGAGAAGACAGAGGACTCCTCTATGCACGAGCTTCTTGAAGATGTCATTGGGTAGTGACCTATGACATCTTCGAGAGGCTCGGCATAGAAGCATTCTCTCAGTGCTAAGAGGGTTCATACTGTAGTCAAGCTAGCCGGAAAGCAAAGATAGAGGACTCCTCTATGCACGAGCTTCTCGAAGATGTCGTTGGGCAGTGACCTATGACATCTTCGAGGGGCTCGGCATAGAAGCATTCTCTCAGTGCTAAGAGGGTTCATACTGTAGTCAAGCTAGCGGGAAAGCGAAGACAGACGACTCCTCTATGCACGAGCTTCTCGAAGATGTAGTTGGGCAGTGACCTATGACATCTTCAAGGGGCTCGGCATAGAAGCGTTCTCTCAGTGCTAAGAGGGTTCATACTGTAGTCAAGCTAGCCGGAAAGCGAAGACAGAGGACTCCTCTATGCACGAGCTTCTCGAAGATGTCATTGGGCAGTGACCTATGACATCTTCGAGGGGCTAGGCATAGAAGCGTTCTCTCAGTGCTAAGAGGGTTCATACTATAGTCAAGCTAGTCCGGAAGGCAAAGACAGAGGACATCTGTATGTCAAAAAAATAAGATACACATGTGTGCCAAGTTTGAGAACACTCATACATAAATATTTAATATATTATTACACATAATCAACATCCCCATCTAGCGTATGTCCCTTGCTTATGATCGCGTCAGCCGTAACAATGGAGCATCTTAATCATTTAACACGATGCTTGGGTCAATGTTCACCATGAAGGGCGGAATTTCATCAAACTTATTATAATCTTCTAACATGTCTGTCTTATCCTCCACTCCTACGATGTTTTTTTTCCCTGAAAGAACTATGTGACGCTTTGGCTTGTCGGATGATTTATTCGTTTGCTTATTTTTTCTTTTTCTCGGTTTGGTAGACATGTCCTTCACATAGAAACCTGAGCCGCATCATTGGCTAGGACGAATGGTTCGTCTCTGTAACCAAGATTGTTGAGATCCACTGTTGTCATTCCGTACAACTTGTCTACCTGAACCCCGACTCCATTCAGGTTGACCCATTTGCACCGAAACAAAGGGACCTTAAAAGAAGGTCCATAGTCAAGTTCCCATATCTCTTCTATGTAACCATAATATGTGTCCTTTTGCCCATTGTTATTTGTTGCATCAAAGCGGACACCGCTGTTTTGGTTGGTGCTCTTTTTATCTTGGGCGATCGTGTAAAATGTATTCCCATTTATCTCGTACCCTTGCAAAGTAAATACAGTCGAAGATGGTGACCTGGCCAACAAGTACAGCTGATCTCCAACATTGTTATTATTCATGAGATGTGTTCGCAACCAACCGCCGAAAGTCTCAATGTGTTCATGTGTAATCCAGGTGTCAGACTATCCCGGGTGTTGGGACCGTACTATATTCATGTGTTTCTCGATATACGGAGCCACCAAGCTAGAACTCTGTAGAACTGTGTAGTGTGCTTGAGTTAAAGAATGCCCGTCCATACATATTTTTGGTTTCTTTCCTAGCGTGCCTTTTCCACTCAGTATCCCCTCATGCCGTGATTGTGGAACACCAATCGGCTTAAGGTCAGGAATAAAGTCAACACAGAACTCAATGACCTCCTCTGTTCCATAGCCCTTAGAGATGCTTCCTTCTGGCCTAGTACGGTTATGTGGACATATTTCTTTAAAACTCCCATGAACCTCTCAAAGGGGAACATATTGTGTAGAAATATATGACCGAGAATGGCAATCTCTTCGACTAGGTGAACCAGGAGATGCGTCATAATATTGAAGAACGATGGTGGGAACACCAACTCAAAACTAACAAGACATTGGACCACTGCATACTGTAACCTTGGCAGAATATCTGGATTGATTACCTTTTGAGATATTGCATTGAGGAATGCACATAGCTTCACAATGGGTATTCGAACATTTTCCGGTAGAAGCCCCCTCAATGCAATCGGAAGCAAGTGCGTCATAATCACGTGGCAGTCATGAGACTTCAGGTTTTGGAATTTTTTCTCTGCCATATTTATTATTCCTTTTATATTCGACGAGAAGCCAGACGGGACCTTGATATTGCTCAGGCATTCAAAAAAGATTTCCTTCTCTGCTTTGGTAAGAGCGTAGCTGGTCCGGGTCTTGTCCGGTGGATGCATGTTGTTTGGGTCTTTCATACGTTGCTGGTCCTCCCGTGCTTCCGGTGTATCTTTTGTCTTCCCATACACGCCCAGGAAGCCTAGCAGGTTCACGCAAAGATTCTTCGTCACGTGCATCACGTCGATTGAAGAGCGGACCTCTAGGAATTTCCAATAGGGTAGCTCCCAAAATATAGATTTCTTCTTCCACATGGGCGCGTGTTCGGTACCGTCATTCGGAACAGATTGACCACCAGGACCCTTTCCAAAGATCACTTCTAGATTCTTGACCATACCAAATATATCATCACCAGTACGGTGGTCAGGCTTCCTCCGATGATCGGGCATACCTTTGAAATGTTTGCCTTTCTTTCTTACGGGATGCTTGGTCGGAATAAATCGACGATGCCCCAGGTACACAACCTTCTTACATTTCTCCAAATATGTACTATCAGTCTCCTCTAAACAGTGCGTGCATGCATTGTATCCCTTGTTTATTTGTCCTGAAAGGTTACTAAGGGTTGGCCAATCATTGATGGTTACGAACAACAACGCTCGTAGGTCAAATTCTACCTGTTTGTGCTCATCCCATACACGTACACCTTCTTCACGCCACAAATATAAAAGTTCTTCAACTAAAGGCCTCAGGTACACATCAATGTCGTTGCCGGGTTGCTTTGGGCCTTGGATGAGCACTGGCATCATAATGAACTTCCGCTTCATAAGTAGCACAGACCACGTGCTATGACTGCAGCTCAACTCTCCAAAAGGATTCATGCCATCTGTACTTAGACCAAACCTTAAGTTCCTTGCGTCATCTGTCCACTGCGACCCATCAGCGGGGTGTCTCAACATCACGTCTTTCTTACGGTATTCTTTGTGGCATCGCAATAACCTGGCATGCTCTTTGTTTCTGAACAAACGTTTCCTGGGGTGCTCGCCCTCAACATCACCAGGGTCATCTCGTCTGATCTTATACCGCAATGCAGTGCATACCGGGCATGCATCCAAATTCTCGTACTCCTCACCACAGTAGAGGATGCAGTCATTAGGGCATGCATGCATGTATCTTCTGCACGTCTAATTCTAGAGGGCAGACAACCTTCTTTGCTTCGTACGTACTGGCGGGCAATTCGTTACCCTTTGGAAGGTTCTTCTTCATTATTTTCAGCAACTTTTCAAATCCCTTGTCAGTCTGTCGTCGTGATGAACAACAGATGCCTAGGGATAGGCTTGAGTTTGGGGGCCGATTGGACGCTAGAGGATTCGGGGAGGGATTGTGCAATAGATATCACACGAACATACACACGATTTACCCAGGTTCGGGGCCCTCGTGAGGAGGTAAAACCCCTACTCCTGCTTGTCTGACTATATTTGTGCATCGATCCATATTACAAGAGTGCTCCTTGAGCTGTATCTCTATCCTGAGCTAAGCAGCGCTAAGCTTCTGCGGAGGAAGGAGCTAGCAGAGAATGCTGGGGAGAAAATGAGCTAAGGAGGCTGCCTGCGCCGTGTCCCTCGTCTCCTCCCCCTGGTGCTCTTTAAATAGAGAGAGCCCAGGGGACAACCAGGGGACAAGGGGGCAAGAAGCAATATTCACCGATGTGATTACTGGGGTCTAATCAGACTATCTCCCAATAGTGCAAACCATGTCTACAGTGGTCCTTGTCTTCTGGTCCGTGTCTGCAGCATCTCCTCGTCAACGATCTTATCCTCTGGTAGGTGGTATCTGCTAGCACGTGCTCATGCCAACGGAGTATACGGGAGGCCGCAACACCATTATCCGGCAGAAAGTGGTGCACCGAGACACGGGGCGATGGACCCAGGGGATGCTGGCATCGACAACTCGTCGTCGTGTGGAGACGTTGGCTTATCGAGACCCGCTGGTCTCGGACGATCTAGAGGTCCATACGTCACCGGCCTGTCGATCAGGTCATCTCATCCTTGGCATGCCGGCCTGCCTTACTCGGCCCGAGCGTGAAGATCCGAATCAGGGGATCCCGGATAGCACGGCCCAGCGGGAGAAGGAGAACTCGGCCGGGTAAGAGGAGACCCGGGACGACCGGCCCACCCGGATGCTGTTGACTCGGCCCATCCGAGTGCTGGGAGCTCGGGCCCAGCAGGATGCTGGAGACTCGGTCGGACCGAGATGGGGCCATGTCGGCCCAGCGGCAGCCCATGGGAAGGAAGCAAGAGCCCGTCTGGATTAAGCAATCCGAGACAAGCCTTATGCTGGCCTGGTTTTGGTTATGTCTGTCCAATTCAATCCAGTTTCGGCCCGCGCTGCCTTCTCCTCCTTTTTTCTCTATCTTCTAACTATTTAACTCCTGCTTTTATCTCTTTTACTAATTCAATCACCCCATAACTTTGGGATACCGGGGTTGCATCCCCGACACTAGTCCCCGAGGCTGTGGGGGACTCGTAGAGTCGCGCGCAGACTTATAAAAATAAATATCCAACACCAGAATCTCCATGAAAGGATCATCTTGCCAGCACGGGCATCATCATAAGTATGTCGTTTAGCCATGCCCTCTAGATTAAACGCGCCATCCGGTTGACCGAGCTCATCCGAATCAACAACAAGATGGACAGTTTGCACTGGAAACGCGTCGCATGCACGGGCATGGCCACACATAGATGTTTCTGCCGACGTTGGGCGATTTGACACTCTGCCTGAGCATATTTCATATGTCGGATATCAACAGCTTTTTGCTGGATTGTTATTGTGCCTGCATGGGCATATTTCATACGTGTCGGTATCTCGGCCACTCTGGGCACATCTCATATGTCGGTTTTAGCCACTCTGGGCGTTTTCCGACATAAATATCTCCAGCCTCAGCTGGTTTGATATGTCGGCCTCTTGGGCATATTTTTTATATGTCGGTTTACCGACATCCGATGTCTCCAACATTAGCTGGTTCGACATTTTGGCCTCTTGGGCATATTTTTATATGTCGGTTTACCGACATCCGATGTCTCCAGCATTAGCTGATTCGACGTTTTGGCCTCTTGGGTATATTTTTATACCGGTTTCTAGCCTTCCTGGGCATTACCGAAATTGGTATGCCGGCAGCATGAGCTGGACCGACATATAGCCGTCCTTGACTGAATTTGTCATTCTGCCTTGATAGGCATTTGTCGGATGACGAGTTGAGATATTTCTCAACGCGTAACACTCGGTGAGTTTAGATATTTTTCGACTCGGTGCACCGAGATATTGATGCTATGATATTCTGATAAACTCGGATAACTGAAGAATTATGATAGTCTGTAAAGCCGACATAGATTTGCGAGATGCCTGTCGATACGAGATAAATGCCGCGATGCTTTGGCGAACCGAAATAACGGTGACTCGAGATATTACAGGATGTCTAGATATTTGGCGAGCCAAAATAAACGGCGATTTGGAGATATTGTGCGGTGATACTCTGATTTGCCGATGTAAGATATGTCGGGATGATATGCCATTTATGATTCGGCAAGCCAATATCAACGATAGTCCGGGATAAGCTGAACCGACATAAACGGTGATTCGGGAATGCCGATAATGCTCTGATTCTTGTGATAAATAATAATCCGGTAAATCCGGCACCTCTGTATGATATTAGCCCCAACACATATATACCGAATATTTAATGCGAACAGCAGTTCTATTTACAGAATGAAATAAACCTGGCACTTGCCGGAAACTGAATCTAGCAGCGAAATTAAATACGAGGAGGCAGACTCGAGCTCAACCGAGTCCCCGAGTAACTTTTCTTGTCTAGGAAAAAAGCTAAGCTAATAGCTAACCAGCTGCCGGGTCAAAACACTTTTCTCCCGGGAAACACAACTAAGCAAAGTGCGAAGGGGCAGTCCCCGAGTAGTTTTTAGGATTGACTAACCGGGATCTGTTGATGATGTTTGCTGCTATAGGCTGCGCCTGCCACTGCCTACAGCGGCAAGTTCGAACTCGGTGATGCCGAGTCCCCGAGTTACTGAAGAAGATTCCGTCCGAATTGACGATGCCCGAAAGGCCTACGAGCGTAGCGGCGGTGTTGACGTAGAACCGCCTGGCAAGCCAAGAGCACGGCCAGCCGACTGTGTCACCCCGGAGATTTGTTGACGACGTTGGCGCCGGTGAAGAAGAACTTGATGAAGCGGCCCGGCGAGCGGAAACCCCGCGACGGCACGCGAGGTGCTCGCCGGAGTTGATGAAGAAGGTCCCGTCCGAAATTAGCCCAGCTAGCGCCACTACCAGCCCCATGGTGGGCGCCAACTGTCGTCGTGGTGAACAACAGATCCCTAGGGATAGGCTTGAGTTTGGGGGCCGATTGGACGCTAGAGGATTCGGGGAGGGATTGTGCAATAGATATCACACGAACATACACACGATTTACCCAGGTTCGGGGCCCTCGTGAGGAGGTAAAACCCCTACTCCTGCTTGTCTGACTATATTTGTGCATCGATCCATATTACAAGAGTGCTCCTTGAGCTGTATCTCTATCCTGAGCTAAGCAGCACTAAGCTTCTGCGGAGTAAGGAGCTAGCAGAGAATGCTGGGGAGAAAATGAGCTAAGGAGGCTGCCTGCGCCGTGCCCCTCGTCTCCTCCCCCTGGTGCTCTTTAAATAGAGAGAGCCTAGGGGACAACCAGGGGACAAGGGGGCAAGAAGCAATATTCACCGATGTGATTACTGGGGTCTAATCAGACTATTTCCCAATAGTGCAAACCATGTCTACAGTGGTCCTTGTCTTCTGGTCCGTGTCTGCAGCATCTCCTCGTCAACGATCTTATCCTCTGGTAGGTGGTATCTGCTAGTATGTGCTCTTGCCGACGGAGTATACGGGAGGTCGTAACACCATCACCCGGCAGAAAGTGGTGCACCGGGACGCGGGGCGATGGATCCAGGGGATGCTGGCATCGGCAACTCGTCGTCGTGTGGAGACGTTGGCTTACCGAGACACGCTTGTCTCGGACGATCGATAGGTCCATACGTCACCGGCCTGGCGATCAGGTCATCTGATCCTTGGCATGCCAGCCTGCCTTACTCGGCTCGATGGTGAGGATCCGAATCAGGGGATCCCGGATAGCACGGCCCAGCGGGAGAAGGAGAACTCGGCCGGGTAAGAGGAGACCCGGGACGACCGGCCCACCCGGATGCTGTTGACTCGGCCCATCCGAGTGCTGGGATCTCGGGCCCAGCAGGATGCTGGAGACTCGGTCGGACCGAGATGGGGCCATGTCGGCCCTAGCGGCAGCCCATGGGAAGGAAGCAAGAGCCCGTCTGGATTAAGCAATCCGAGACAAGCCTTATGCCGGCCTGGTTTTGGTTATGTCTGTCCAATTCAATCCAGTTTCGGCCCGCGCAGCCTTCTCCTCCTTTTTTCTCTATCTTCTAACTATTTAACTCCTGCTTTTATCTCTTTTACTAATTCAATCACCCCATAACTTTGGGATACCGGGGTTGCATCCCCGACACAGTCAGACCGTTCTCTGCCTTCCATTGCAACAATTCCAGTGTGATACCTAGCTTTTTCAGGCCATCTTCGCAATTTGGGTACAACGGTTTGTTGTGATCCTCTAACATGCGCGCGAATTTCGACCTCTTATTTTCAGTTCCGCAGTCTCTCCGTGCATCAGCAATGGCACGACCAAGATCATCAGCCGGCTCATCTAATGCCTCTTGATCTTCAGCTTCCCCCGTTGCAGTATCACCGTATTCAGGGTATATAGGATAGTTGTCACCATCCTCTTCTTCTTCATTTTCTTCCATCATAACCCCTGTTTCTCCGTGCTTGGTTCAACAATTATAGCTGGGCATGAAACCGTACCGAAGCATGTGGGTGTGAAGGATTTTCGAGAAAGAGTAATCCTTCTTATTCTGACAGACAACATATGGACAACACATAAAACCATTCCGATTGTTTGCCTCGGCCACACCGATAAAACTACGCAGGCCCGTAACGAACTAACCAGTCCGTCGGTCAACGTACATCCATTGCCGGTACATCGAGCACCTCATATATTGCGAGATATATATTGCCGACTCATCTGCATTATATAAGTATATTAAAAATCATTACACACAACATCATGAATAGAGAAGTGACCAAATTAATTAATACAAGTTCATCACATTAAAACCAAATCAGAGTAGTGACCAAATGTAATACATAAATCTCATAATTATAACATACATTGAAACTAACATACAAACTACCTAATGCATTTAAATGCAACAACAAATGCGATCAAAATCGCAACTAAGGTAACCATTGATCCAACAGCATAATAATACCAAGCCTCTTTATTAATGGCATATTTTCTAATCTTCAAGTGCATTGCATCCATCTTGATCTTGTGATCATCGACGACATCGGCAAGATACAACTCCAATTTTCTTCAATTTTTTTCAATTTTTCTTTCAAATCATCGTTATCCTTTTCAACTAAATTTAACTTCTCGACAAGAGGGTCGGTTGGAATTTCCGGTTCATATATGTCCTAGATAAAAATATCTATGTCAAGTGTTGGTCGGCATAATTATTATAAACACGAAATTAAAAAAATAGTTATAAAAGAAAATATACCACATCCGAATCATAGACCGGACGAGGGTCGACGGGGACGGATATCAAAACCATGGCACTATACATATAACAAACAATCATACAAGTAAGAAAATTATACAAGTAACTATGTAAATCATATAAATAATAAATTTGTTATTTTTTAATAAGAACAAGAGGCTCACCAAGGTGGTGCTGGCGAAGGGGCGGCGCGGGCGATCGACGGCGTTGTTGCGATGGCACGAAACCAACAAATCATACTTTAATTTGAGCTAAAATTGCATATAAAACAAATAAACTACCAATTTGCATTATACAACTAACATAGATTTTGAGCAAAACTAACTTAGGAATTTCATCAAACACCTAGCGAGCAATACCAATGAAATGAGAAGCAAAACTAGCAATAGGATGAACTTGAGCTCCGGGAGGATGTAGTTTGTAACCTATTACAACCTTTGGATAAATGAGTCGCCCTTAATGTTGAAAAATCATGAAAAAAAAATTTAATGAATTCGAGCTCGGAGAGGAGATAGAGGAGAAAAATGATGATGAACTCGAGCTCCTCGGACAGGAAGAAAGTGATATAGTGAGAGTGGGCCTTTATTACCGGTTCGTATTACAAACCGGGATTAAAGGGTTCATCTTTAGTCCCGATTTGTAATACGAACCGGGGCTGAAAGGTTCTCACCTCGGGGGCTGTCGGCCGCAGATCTTTAGTCCCGATTCGTGGCTGGATCTGGGACTAAAGGGTGCCTTCGAACCGGGACGAAAGCCACAACGGTGTTCTGACAGTTTGAATCGGGACTAAAGGTCACATCTGTTCCGGTTCAAATTGCGACCGGAACAAAAGCTTTGGACAAAAGCCTCTTTTTCTAGTAGTGCCGGGCTTGTTTGTCCACCTCCGTTCCGGCAACCGCATTATTCCTTGTTCCAGATGTAAACCCTCCATCTCTCTCCATTGATTGTCTTAAAAAATGACAATATGCCTCAATCGGCTGGCCGGCCCTCATGGGTGTGATGATTAGTACTCACCCACACCGTGGCGTGTGACCGTATGAGATTGGGACATATACTTGTGATCTATCGAGTATAGTTAGATCTATCAGCTAGATGTACTACTAGTACTACACGTGCATTATCTAATTGTTAATGAGCAGGTGCCTCGTCACAATTCACACGTGAAAAAATCAGGTCGTGGATCAGCCTTGACCTCGCACAACTTGCATACTTGCTGAACCACGCATGGAATATTTTTTTTTTTTTTGGCATTTTGGAAATGGCTAGAAAAGGCGTACACTTTCTTATTAGAAGAGGAAAAGGCGTACACTTTCTTATTAGAAGAGGAAAAGGCGTACGTGGTTTGAAGCTCACGCGCGGGTCTCGATGCAGCCGAGTCGGGGTCATCTCCGCACGTGCCAAAGCCAAAAGAGAGCAGATCCACTGCATGTGTGGTTCGCACAACGTCAACCTCAATTGATTGGTTATTGGGATCATCCCCGCACAAACCGTCGCGGCAACAGTGCCCGTCCAGGAAGAGCAAGTATAATAGTGGGCTTATAACCCGTCTACGTGGCATTTTATCCTATGTGGAGGAGAGAGATATGGAAAAGTAGAGCGAGTGGGCTCTCATGCAAGAGCCTAGCTATACGCGGACTTCTATGTAGATTCAATAAATACGAGGAGAGAGATAGAGAGAAGATTATAAGTACAAACTAATAACCTAATAGCTAACCTTAGAGCCCACTTTATTATATGAGTCATTTCTAATATTAGCTATAGATGACATGGCGACAATTTATAACCAACAGTTGGCTATACTATTAACCATGCTCTAATGCTACATCTACGAAAAAAACCTATGGGAAAAGGGCCACGGGCTGACGTGCCATCCTACCTGTCTCGCTAGAAATAGAAGGAAGTGGGCACCAAAAAAACTGGTCGAGCAATTTACTTCTCGTAGTCCCACAATTTGCTTGCGTGAAAATATAAACAATTGGCCAGAAAAAAAATGTTCCAGCGATTTACCGGAGAAAACAGAGAGAATGTTACAGCGTCTCAGGATCGAAGAGAGATCGGCTGCTTCACTATTGTTCTCATTCAGGATTGATCGGCGATTCTCGGTAAGATTCGAAGCAAGAACAAAATCATCTGGCCCAACAAACATCAACAACTCCTGGAAGAACTATTGCGGACATAGCTAGCATTCCAGGCCCTATCATATTTTCAGATGCAGCATGGTCTCCAAATGCAGATAATCAACCGGTGAGTGCAGGACTAGGGGTGGTTGTGCAGCTGGGAGAAGATCGACGTTGTTCCAGACTTTGCATCTCAGCCATATCTCCGCCAGTGACATCTGCTATCCAGGCGGAGGCCTTGGGCCTTTCATTGGCATACCAGGTTGCTGAAATTCTTCATCTACAACAGCCAACCTGTTTGACAGATAATGCTACCTTGGCAGCTGTTGTAGCATCACATAATATGATACAAGCTCCAGGACATTGGTCTATCAGACCGCAACTTGCTCAGATTGCAGGCTCGTCAGCTTATGAGGCATCAAGAATCTATCATATAAACAGGGAAATCAATTTCAGAGCTCATTACCAAGCAAAGCTTGCACTAAAGCTGCAAAACTCACCTTTTACTTTCAGGTGTTTAGATTCAGGCAATAATCCTTGCCTCCATGAAGATGTAGCTGCTCTTCTTTGCATCTTGCAATGTAAACTTGTCTATGTACGTTGCTGTTAAATAAATGAAATCTTTTTCTGTTAAAAAAAAAAGATCGGCCAGTACGCTCGCCTTCTGTTCTTTCTCGTTCGGAATTGATCGACCAGGAAGTTTCAATGATGGAACTTCAGTGCGATTTTTGCTTGTGCACCTGAAATTTCAGTGAAGCTATGAGTAAATCCTAGGCACTCCTTTTTGCCATTTCGAATAAATAACAACAGTTCCACAAACTAAAACTGAAATGGATTTTCCATCATATGGTATTTCACCGTTCATGACCAGAACTCAGAACAAGTTACAAGGACAAGCTTCACAATCTTTATATAATTGATGAAGAGCCAATGCTTCTCATATATTTACTGAATCTGACAAGTAGAGGTATAGCACTAAAACTGTAGAGTACAGGACTGAACAACTCATAACCCAGCACACTGCGTACATAATTTTCTATGCTATTCATGATTATGTCTTTCCTCCCAAATGCTCCTGCAATTAAGATACAGAGCTATGGCTCGATGTAAAGCATCTGCATAACTTGAACTCCGTCTCAGCTCCTGCCTGTTTGTCGTCCTAGCTGAACTTGTTTGCTGAATTCAGTCACACGGTTGTGAAGCAGAAAGTTCAGGTACTTGCGTCCTTGGAGACCAGGTCCGCCATTAGCGTGGCCGCCGCCTCACCGGCGGCCTCCGACCTTGGAGAGTCCACGACTTGTACGGAGACTAGGGCGTGTCCGTGTCCTCCGGCCGCTGCCACCACTGGTCGGAATAAATCACCATGTCGGGCCACCACCGGGGAGGAGCTCGCCTCGCCGTGCCGCATGTAGCTGGGCACTTGGCGCCTCACGCCGCCTCGCGGACCTTGCCGCTCGCGCCGACAATCTCTACGGCCCGCCGTCGGTCATAGCCTGAGTGAAATGGGTGGGGATTGACCTTTTTTTTCCGTGCCCACTTCTTTCTATTTTCACGCGAGCGGATCGAGCGCTCCAGGTCGGACAGGCACGTCAGCCCGTAGCATCTTCTCATACTCCCTCCGTCCGCGAATAAGTGTGCGTTTTCCTTTTTTGGAAGTTAAATATTTTCAAATTTAACCAAAATTTTACACAAAATTAGCAACATATGTGACATCAAATTACTATATTATTAAACTACATGTCAAGATCTATCAAACGATATTAATTTAGTGTCATAAATGTTGTTACATTTTTCTAAAAAGTTGGTCAAAATTAATAAAGTTGGACTTAAGACATGTCTAAACGTACACTTATTTGATGACGGAGGGAGTAGGTTCTTTTACGTAGGTGTAGCATTATTGGTGCCCCGCCCGGCTGCGCTGACCGCCTCTCGTTGCATGCAAATCGCGTCACGTCGAATTTTTTTTTTTGTTTGAACGGGACGTCTGAATGAGATATGTTGGATTTTTGCTTTCCGTTCGAAAGCATCTTTCGTGTGCACGTACGCTACTTCCTCCTACCCGTTAAAACTGGCGCCAGGAAACAACTTAATATATACCGACTCGTACGTATGAGGTGCGACGTTTTTTTCGGATCGGAGTGAGTACTAGTTTTCCCATAATCGGGTTTGTCTAACATCTCAACCACCATATCATTCGGCCATTCAGTTTTAATTTGACCGGTTCAAAGTCACACGCCCTGAGCCCCGGTCCAGAAAAAAGTCACATGGTATCCGATATGTCCAGCGGCCGGTGGGGATTTTTTCTGGACGTCATGGTCTTGTTCTGGGCGAGCTGTCTATTGGGCCTTTCCATCTCTCCCTCAGGTTACAAATGAGGCCCAACCCGGCTTTCCATCTCTCCCCTACGTTACAAATCAGGCCCAAATCAGGATGATCAAGTAGGTGGTCTCATCCCACATTTAGTAGAGGGTGTCCATTTTACAATATCATGACGACACTATTTTATTTGTTCAACATGATCGTGAGAAGGTTGTTAACATCAAATTAATTCTATGTATACTTGAACAACTTTTCGGTGTGAAGTCTAAGTTTCATAAGTGGGAGTTATACTGTTTTGGAAATGCAATAGACAAGGAACAACAATACAAACAAACTTTCGGTTACTAACCAGGCCACACACAAGAGGTCCGTCCGCACGTGACGGCACAGTGCCGCATCTGGCAACTTCGAGGCGATCCCAAGTTCCTCTGAGTTCGGCTGACCTTGCCAATCGGTTCAGCACGAGTTGACCACAAATCCACAAATCCACAAACCCAAATCACTTCTTCAGAGATTGGAGTTCAATCCCAAGGCCGAATCCCACACCGGAGCCAAGCTTGGGAAGGAAAGGCGGGGGTGAGATAAGGGAAAGGGAAAGCAACTGTTTGGAGGAGAAGCTGATTTCTAGGTGAGGGAAGAAATCCAGGCGGAAGCAAAGAGAGAAGGAAGAAGGGAAAAGAGAGAAAGAGGAGAAGCCGTTTGGAGGAGAAGGCCGGGGCAGGTGCTGTCGCACCGGAACCCAGGTCGGAAGGAGCAAGCATGGGGGATCAAAAAAGCTCTGAGTTGGGAGGAGTAGAAGGTAAGTTCAAGAACTTGAAGCTCTCGGAAGCTGAAAAGAGAAGCATCAAGATAGGAAGGAAGCAAGCCTGTGCGCAATCTTCAGGGAAGCTTCAGGCAGTGGGTAAGATCCTATCAGAGAGACCAGTTAGAGATGAATATGTTAAGAAAACTTTAGGAGCTATATGGAGTCCAATGTATGGAATAGAATGCAGAGATAAGGGTAGAAATAGATTCCTATTTTCCTTCTATGATGAAGCTAGCAAGAAAAAGGCTGTGCAGAATGGTCCATGGGATTTTAATGGTAGCCTGATAGTTATGGAAGATTTTCAGCCAAACAAAACAATAGATGAATATGAGTTCAAGTCAATTCCCATTTGGGTAAGGGCGTATGGTATACCGATGGGGATGATGAATCAAGATACGGGGAGACTAGTAGGAGAGCAAATTGGTGAATATTTGGATGTGGATCTGGATGAGGACGGTGAAGCCAGAGGAGAATTTCTCAGAGTTAAGATCAGGCTAGACATCACAGTTCCTTTGATGAGATTTACTACCCTTGAAATTGAAGACGAAGATGACGAAGGTAATCAGATTGGGTCAGGAAATACAGAAGGAATAGAGGAAAAAATAGTCACACTGAAATATGAATACCTGCCAGATTTCTGTTATAAGTGTGGCATCATAGGCCACACAGAGAAAGCGTGCCCAAGCAGTGAAGGTAATGATGGCAGAAGACAGTATGGACCGTGGCTTAGAGCAATTATCATCAAGAACAGTCCAAGAGAGAGTAAAGGAGGAAATTCCAGTGATAAAGGCAACTTCTGGCTATCTAACAGCTTGGGAAGTGATGGGAGCAATCAAGGGAGTGACAGGCCTTCATGGAGAAAGGATACAGTCAGCAACATAAAGGAAGACAACATAGAAGGAGTTAGTCCAAAAGAAAGTGTAGGAGAAAAGGAGAGAAAAGAGAAATTACTATTGTGTGAAGCAAAAAGTGAATTGATCAAGAATAAAGACATAGAAAAAGGAAAGCTAGAAGAAGACAAGAAGGAAGGAGAAGAACACAAATATCAAGGAAGCCAACATGACAGAAGCAAAGAAGGGAAGACCCACAAAACCTTCAAGAGACATAACAGAGCAAGAGCCATAGATCAGAGAAAACATGATGAGGGAAAGGATCAGGAGCCAAAAAAAAGAAATGCAGAATTAATGGAGATTGATGATGAGCTAGGCATTATAAAGAAAGCAAAAATGGACGTGGACAAGGAGGCACAGTCGGAGGAGGGTTCTACTTACCATAACACTAAACTTGAGATCGCTGGGCTGCAGGGACAGCCCGGCGGGGCCCAATGAGACTTGCAGCATGGAACTGCCGGGGACTGGGGAACGACCCGGCAGTTCGTGGGCTTCTGGATTTCCAGAAGCAAGAGGACCCCGATGTGCTCTTCCTTTGTGAAACAAAAATGACTGAATCAAAAATTGGCAGATTCAAAAGATTATTGGGCATGTATGGTGTGGTTGTCAAAGATAGTGATGGAAAAAGTGGGGGAATAGTCATGTTTTGGAAAAGAGAAATCAATGTCAAGCTCTGTTGTTATTCTAGATATCACATTGATGTGGTAATAGAAGAGGAAGATGGTTTCAGATGGAGGTTTACAGGAGTCTATGGAGAACCAGCTACTGATAAAAGGGAGATCACCTGGAAGTTAATGCGCATCCTACATAAACAAAATAATCTACCATGGCTATGCATGGGAGATTTTAATGAAGTAATGTTTAGTCATGAAAAAAAGGGTGGATCTCCAAGATCTCAGAAGCAAATGGACAATTTCAGATGGACAATAGAAGACTGTGGCTTAAGAGACCTGGGTTTCAACGGAGATAAATACACTTGGCGAAATAACAGCTGGGATCCGAGGAAATATATAAAGGAGAGACTAGACAGAGCACTAGGATCGACAGCTTGGTGTAATAGATTTAAGAGCTACAAAGTAATAAATGGTGATCAGAGGCATTCAGATCATAGGCCGCTAATAATGTTGACAGGAGCAGGACATTATGAAGAAAAACAAAGTTCAGGTGCTAGCCAGTTCAGATTTGAAGCAAAATGGCTCCAAGAAGAAACATGTGAAGAGGTAGTAAAAGAAGCATGGAACAATTCAAAATAAAACAGGGAGGGAACCTTATGGAAGGGTTAAGGGAAGTGGCATCTAACCTAAAGAATTGGGATAGGAACGTGTTGGGAGATCTCCATAAAAGAATTAAAGAGAAGAAAAGGGAATTGGAAAGGGTCAGAAGAAGGGATATAAACCCAGAATCAGTACACAAAGAACATCTTTTGAAGGAAAAGCTAAGAAGACTTGAAGATCAATTGGATACCTTTTGGAAACAAAGAGCTCATGCAAATTGGTTACAGAAAGGTGACAAGAATACAACCTATTTTCATGCATTTGCCTCGGAAAGAAGGAGAAGAAATAAAGTTGAAAAACTTCAGAAGGAAGATGGAACATGGGTCCAGGAAAGAGAGCAACTCAAAGAATACACCACAAGTTACTTCCTTAATTTGTTTACCACATATTCAGATCAAAACATAGATAACATCTTGAGAATAGTACCGAGGAAAGTAAGTGAGGAGATGAATAATATGCTGGAAGCGGAGTATTCTTATGAAGAAATAAAGGCTGCCTTAGACAATATCGGAGACTTAAAAGCTCCAGGGCCTGATGGAATGCCATCTATCTTCTACAAGAAATTCTGGAGTATTGTGGGTGAACAAGTAATAGCAGAAGTGCAAAAGGTACTTAATGGGGGAAGAATGCCGGAAGGATGGAACAATACATTAGTTGTGCTCATACCCAAGACGAGAAAGCCAAAAAATATGAAAGAGTTGAGACCAATTAGTTTATGCAATGTCGTGTACAAGGTGGTCTCAAAGGTAATCACAAACAGATTAAAATTTATAATGCCAAGCATTATTTTGCATAATCAAAGCGCCTTTGTCCCAGGACGCATAATTTCAGATAACATATTACTTGCATATGAACTGACACATTTTTTACAGAATAAAAGAAGAGGTGGTCCAGGATATGCAGCACTCAAATTGGATATGAGCAAAGCATATGACAGGGTAGAATGGAAATTCTTGAAAGGTATGTTGCTAAAGCTTGGGTTTAGAAGAAAATGGGTGGAGCTAATAATGAATTGTGTATCCACAGTGAAATATCAAATCAAGATAAACCAGGATGTGACTGATATGATAATTCCTCAAAGAGGGCTTAGACAAGGAGATCCTTTATCACCCTATTTATTTCTCATATGTGCTGAAGGTTTTTCAGCAATGTTACAAGAGGCAGAAAGAAGAGGCAGACTAAGAGGTATAAAAATTTGCAACAATGCTCCCAGCATTAACCATTTATTATTTGCTGACGATTCTCTTCTCTTAATTGAAGCGGATGAAAAGAATGCTCAAGAAGTTCACAATATTTTAAATGAATATGAGAGATGTTCAGGACAGATGATCAACAAGGAAAAATCTTCAGTGGCGTTTAGCAAAAACACAAAAAAGCAAAACAGGGAGAAAGTGAAGACTGTCCTAAGTATTAACAGAGAAGGCCTATCTGGGAAATATCTTGGTCTACCAGTGTATATTGGCAGATCAAAAAGCAGAACCTTTGCATATCTCAAAGAAAGAATCTGGAAGTATATACAAGGATGGAAAGAAAAGTTGCTTTCAAAAGCTGGTAAAGAAATTCTTATCAAAGCGGTAGCACAAGCTGTTCCTGTATATGCAATGGCATGCTTTGATCTTACAAAAAGTTTCTGTGATCAAGTGAGCACCATGGTTTGCAGATTCTGGTGGAGCCAAGTGGAAAAAGAAAATGGGATGCACTGGGTAAGTTGGGAAAAAATGACCCTCCCAAAGAAAGATGGTGGTTTAGGTTTCAGAAACCTTTACCACTTCAATATGGCAATGTTAGCTAAACAAGCCTGGCGTTTACTAAATAATCCAGAGGCTTTGTGTACAAGAGTATTAGCAGCTAAATATTTTCCAGATGGTCAAATTCTCAAAGCTGGGCCTGTCAACGGTATGTCCTACACTTGGAGAAGTATTCTTAAAGGTGTGGATCTGCTGAATAAAGGAATAATCTGGAGAGTTGGGAATGGAAGTAAAATCAATATCTGGGATGACCCCTGGATTCCAAGAGGCATCACAAGAAGGGTGATAGCAAGGAAACAAAACAATATATTCACTAGAGTGGAAGAGTTAATTGATCCAACCACAAATGGATGGGACACACAGCTGCTAAATCAAACTCTGGACAAGGAGGATGTAGAAGCTATAATACAAATACCAATTTTTGATCAGATTGAGGATTTTCCGGCTTGGCACTATGATAAAAAAGGCCTGTTTTCTGTTAAATCGGCTTATAAAGTAGCTAGAGATTGGGAGGCCCATATATCTGTGCATGGAAATCCATCTAGTTCTCAAGATGACAATGATCAGGTAAAGTTTCAATGGAAGAAACTATGGTCTCTTTCTCTTCCAAACAAGGTGTTACATTTTCTGTGGAGATTGACTACTAATACTCTACCATTTCGAATGAACCAGAAAAGAAGAGGTATGAAAGTAGATACAAGATGTCCTCTTTGCTGGAGATTGGATGAAGATGGAGGGCATGTCTTTCTAAAATGTAAGATGGTCAAGTCAATTTGAAGACAACTCCAAATGGAGTCTATAAGGATAAAACTTTGTGAATGTCAAAATGCCAAGGCCTTGCTTGAAGCAATCCTAAATCTGAAGGAAGAAGAGAGAACCACAATATGCTGTCTTTTATGGATATGGTGGGCAGAGAGGAACAAAGCAAACTCAGGTAATAAAACTAGAACCTCCCAGCAAGTGGTTTCCTCAATTTTGATTCATGCATTAGAATATAAGGAGAAGGGCAAAAAAGAATCATCTCGAAATAATCAAGTCTCTTATAACTGGACACTTCCTGTGTGTAATTATATCAAAATTAACACAGATGGAGCGTTTCAGGAAAAAACAAAGACTGGAGGGTGGGGATTTATCATCAGGAATGAGCAAGGCACACCTGTAGCAGCTGGATGTGGACATAATCAAGGGATTGGATCAGCAATGCAAGCTGAAGCTAATGCAATTTTGCAAGCAGTAAAAAGTACAATGAACCTGGGATGCTGTCATGTACAACTGGAAACTGATGCTGCAAATCTGAAGAAGGCGATCACTTCAAATGAGTATGATCTATCCCCTTTAGGCCCTTTGTTCAAAGAAATAAAAGCTTTAGTTAGTATTGCTTATGATGATGTAAAAATTTCAGTTTGTAAGAGAGAATGTAATTACGTAGCTCATAATCTAGCTAAGAGAGGAGTTCTGTTAGGGAATAATCTTTATAATGTTTGGGTAGCGGAACTCCCTCAGTTTGTAAATGATCTATGTACTGGCGATATGTCCAGCTCTTATGTTTAAAGGAATAAAGTAGTGTTCCGTTTCAAAAAAAAAAAAAAAAACTTTCGGTTGTGACTCAGGTTCCTTGCCTTTTACATACCTAGGGTTCCTATTCATTACAAAGATTACGTAATTCCGGATGGCATCCAATTTAAAAGTGTTTTGAAGGAAAGCTTGGATGTTGGAAAGGCAATTTACTCTCGTATGGAGATCGATTTGTTCTTATCAATTATGTTTTGATAAGTTAACCTATGTCTATATTATCTTTTCTTGAAATAACCAAAAATGGTACGAAAATGTATCGAATTTTATAGATCATGTTTTTTCTAGCAAAGCGATGAAAATATAGCCAGCCAGTCTACGCATACTATATTTTGGTCTGTCATTGAGCCTCAAATATAGTATCTAGACCAAAAGATCGGGGATGTGTAGGAATAGAAAATTAAATATAGTGTCCAGCCAATTGGATACTATATTTAATTTTCAAGGCGTGATATGTCATTGCCAAGTTGTGTACTCCCGCATGCGGGTAAATCTCTGACCAGTTCGCGTTGCTGACTGCGCGGTCCAGTCGCTCGCGTAGCCAGCCAGTCTACGCATGTCAATTCTTTCTCTGCCAGCGTATATGTATGTAAGTTACCGATAGCTTTTTTCCAAATTATTTTATTACATAGCCTATGCTTTCTTAATTCCTCTCTCCACATGCATGCATGATCTATTCGTGTTTTGTAACTAAACAGACGCCGTGCATGAATTTACTAATAGAAGAGACGAGCGGTCTTGAGGCTAGCATTCAGTACGTCGCTCCATGTGCCTTCTCACAATTTCTTTGCAATTCACGACGCCTCACCTTGCCTGCTGCGCTATGTCTCCCCTTGCTCCTCCAAGCAGCAATTGAAGCCAACCCAAATCATCCTCTCAAGCGCGCGTGCCGGCGGCATCATCCACAAAATTCTCTTCCGGATTGACACCGTGATTCCTTGCATGGGTAGCGACGGCTGTATGTTGTCACAGGCTCACAGCGGCATGTTTAATTCACTTTCTTCATCTAACTCTCCGGCCACCCAGCATACTCCAGGTGATCAGGTCGATCCCTTCACTATTTTGTATTGAATTGGCAAATTCCTTCTCCGTATGAGCACTACACGATTTTCCATGGTTACCGCAAATCTTAGAGAAGATGGTTTTCTTCCTTCGATGGTCTTCCATGTAATTTTTTATGACCTTCAGTTTTGCATTTTCAGGACAAATAAACATCATTGCTTGACGTCGTATGCCCATCAAGTGTTCGACAATGTGTCAAACTTCCAAAACTGGTGTATTATTATTGGCTACTCTTGCACACGGCTATATCTAGCACCAAGTCAGTCTGAGCACATGTCTTATTGTTAGATCTCTACAAATGTTCACGGATCAACATATGTTCCTTTTTTCCCTTTATGCTAAAATTACAAGTCATCCTAAGGAATTGCTTCACTCTCATCAGGCATAAGAGTTCTTGGGGCTGCTGGAAGGTAAATTGTTCCATCCATGCATATAGTTAAATATCTGCAAAGTTATTACTTTAGTTAAACCTCTGTTGGTGTGTCATGATCGTCAAACTATGTCCACAAGAGGTATTAACTTCTTTGTATGTTTAAGATTCCGCCAATATATCACTTTTATCTTGGAGATGCTTGCGTGTTGGTCGGCTGCATGGTGGTGGGAGCATGGCTACCAACAACCAGACAACACCAACTATGTCTATTACATATTCGGCTACAACGAGACCCATCGCTACAACTACCACACACTACCGCGACATGGCCTCCGGAATCACAAGCCAATTCTCAATGATTTTTAAACGCCTCATCATGCGGGCATAGAGGCTTTATGTCTGTGCGCCATCCTAGGATTTTCTAGCTTCTCATGATGTTGCTACACTTTCTACAAATTTAGGGGTGTCCAATGTTGCATTTATCCCTTTTCACAAATTCTTACAATGATAAATATTTATCTTTCAAATTTTCACTGATCGCTATCCTCTGTTATATCAAAAATTACCCTACATCTTAATTTTTCAATAGTTTTTGTGTGGAGACTTGAGTAATTTGGTGTATTCAACATGAAATTTGGTGCGGTGCAAGGAGACTATGACAAATTTCATGTCTAAGGTGGACTTACAAGGTGATTTATGAGCCTAACTTATTTTAACATGTAGATTATATATTATGGCATTATTGATTTTGATCTTTTTGCGGATCGCAACCACAATAGAATTTTAAAAAACTACTCTCTATCTTGTTATAAGTGCAAGAAATAATAGATCTAGATGGCACACATGATATTATGATTTCTTATATCTTGCCATGTGGTTCTTGGAAAAGGTAAAGCATACTCTATGAAATAATCTGAATTTCTCTAGGTATTAATTACAATATGTGCTTTTAAAAATTAACCATCTTTACCTTTTCCTGATAAATGAACTAATTATCCAAGTGATTGTAATATTGTTTGTTTTGGAATATGCCATATTCGGTTTTAAACCTACACTAAAATGGGTTGTTAGAAGCCAACAACCATTGCTTACACGATATTGATTTCAGGATATTTATTTAGTTTTTTTATTACTCCTGTTGGTGCGTAAATATCTACATATCTAATTTAACAAATATCCCGCTGCAACGCGCCGGGTGTCATCTAGTAATTGGAACGTGTGGCTCCACTTATGCCAATGTTTCTTGATGCTACATTTATCGTATGATCCAGCTAGCTTTGTGAGGAGGCTTGCCGACTCCGGGATTTTAGGGTGAAATCTATGAATGTCGACCCGATGAATGGTCATACGAGCTACAGTATCTCTGTAAATATTTATGGCAATTAAAAATAACTTTAAAGATTAAAAGATTTACGTTGTTGGAAAAGATACATAAATATAGGAGCTTATCAGCTTAACTGCAGATCACCGGATATATCTACAATTTTACTCAGCTTGTCTTACATACTTCCGAATTCTTCTTACCCCATCATCTTGAGTGCAAAGTGCAAAATAACATCGTCACCATGACCGAGAAGTAGTTTCTCTGGTTCGTCAGAAAATTCAAAGACTACTTGCACAGCCAGCGGCAAAATCGGTACAACCATTTCATAGAAATGGGGTACGAACCATTTTTCGTCCATCTTGCTACCAGTTTCTAGAGATTCGCACCAGAAACTTAAGCATCTCCTAATTTGTTGATTATTGAAGTCTAAATCAATACCCTAGTGGCACAAAAACTACTCGTTGTAAATTCCAAAACGTAGACAATGGGTCTGAAAAAATCAAAGTTGGTCGGACCGTTGGAGGGGCCGGCAAGCCACTAAGCGCGGCTAATGGGTCGCGGTTGCGCTCTGCGGCTCGCCGCCGCCGTTGCTTGCCTGAGCGAGCGTGCGCGGGAGAGATAATGAGCACACGACCGACCGGGACAGTAGACGGTTGGGCCCTCTTTAGGCCTTTACATTTTGATCTTTGTTGGGATTTCTTCCTTCAGGGTCAAGGCCCGAGGCTGTTCAGTCCCGCGTCGCTGCTTAGACGAAAATTTCAAGCTTACCGGACAACCAAAAAAAAAAGAGCAAGTATGTACTCCTTCCGTCTCAAAATATAAGACACTCGTTAATTTCGTTGGTCAATAACGTATAATTTTGACCATGATTTGTACTTATAATATGTTCACGAAATTAGTATACACATATATGAAATGAAAGAATTTTGCAAGACGAATCTAACGGTACCATTTACACATTCTCAATCCCTATAATTTATTATATATTAATGGTCAAAGTTGAACATCAAAAACCAACAAACAAATAGCGTGCCCTATATTTGGGGCGGAGGGAGTACGTAGGAAGGGCGGCCCTGCCCCGGGCACGATCGAGTGCATGCGGGCCGCGGAGCACGGGGCGCAACATGGCTCTATACCGTTTTTCTCAACAACAAGAAATGGCTATACAGTTTGTTTTCCGTAGGTTTTTAGGTTTCTAGTGTTTTTTTTCTGGTTTCTACTGTTTTTAGACAGGATACTGTAGAAATACAAAGACATGGCAATAAATATACATACCATATGACAATAAAATCATGACAGCCAAAGAAGAGTTGATGGCTTCCCACCCACCTGAGTTTGAGACGTCTACTCGTAATTTCGATGATGTTGCTATAATTGTCACATGTGACTATGAAAAATGTCACATGTAGTCTAACTTCTCTCTTTTGTTGCAATAATTGTAGGTAACCAGTCTCTACCCTGTTTATCATATTATAAATTAAAATGGTAGATGCTGTGATATGTTACCACAGGTACAATGTCTATATTTAACAAACTTTTACACTTTTAAAAACAAATAAGCATACACCAATCACATGATTAAGTATGATTGTCCACAATCATATCAAAGTGATTTTGAGTGCGAATATATCCATTATACATAAACTACTACCTCCGTTTATAAAACAAAGCCTGTAAATTTCGTCAAAGCTCAAATCTTGCTAAGTTTGATCCAGCATATACAAGAAATGCCAATATTTACAATATTTGGTGAATACACTACAAAAATATATTTGGTGGTAGAACTATTGGTATTGTAGATATTATATTTTTGTCTCCAAATATGGCCAAACTTAGATATCATTGAATTTTGACTAAATTTATATGTCTTGTTTAATTTGTGAAACTGAGGAAGTACAGATTATTGGACTAAATGTTACCATATACTTTGGAACATAGGTGGTATATCATACCCAATAAGAATCATACTGACCAAGTTGTGACATTTTTTATGCCGGCTAAGGTATGACTAAGTACTGGTTGTTCTTTGTATGCCACTATTCCCTGATATGGTTGAGGGTCACTAAGCTAAATGACTGTTCTAATGCTCCCTGGACATCTCATCGTCAAGTTTCCCACTCATATCTCCTTTGCTATTGATGGTAGATATTGATAAGTTGGGTGGTGCCCCAAGTGAAGGTGGAATTGTAGCTAGTAGCAGTTTTCCCTCGTTTAACGAACCGAGGTTTATCGAACCAGTAGGACTTTGAAATCAACAACGAGGTGAATGTTGAAGATCTCTGGCGCTTTACCTTCAACAGACGTGGACCTGCACACACTCAACCAAAATACTTTGCCCCCAACGGCGGAAAGGTTGTCAATCTTTCCGGTCTCGTAGAAAACAAAGCGGTTAATTGTCTGATGAAATAGATAAAATATGAAAAGTGACCAGAGGAGTAATGATGATTAAAAGCAAGTAAATGAGGTTGTAAACAATGTAAAAAGATGGACCGGGGGCCATGAGTTCACTAGTGGAGTCTCTCAAGTAAATAAAATATGCATGTGATGGGTGAACGAATTACAGCTAGGCAATTGACAAGATCATGACACAACGCCAATTTAGCTATGACAAAAAGGACATGATAATATTTATGGAGGCATCACGACAAGGAACAAAGACCGTTGAGTCCAACTGCGTCTTTGTCTAAAAAGTCCACCGTGGGATCGCTATCCAGACTGTCACCCAACGGTATTAAGTTGCAAGCAACAGACAATTGCATTAAGTAAAGTGCATGAAGTAAGCAATACTAATATCAAAAGAGACATTAACACCGCTGTTTTACCCTTAGTAGTAATAGCACACCCTCGCCCTTAGACGTTTCTGTCACTCGTGCCCAGGAACAAAAGGGGGCATGAACCCACTATCTAGCATAAATACCCTCTCTTGGAGATACACACAATCACTTGGCCAAAGTAACTACGCACATCGGAGAGCATGCAAGAACATAAATTAATATCTTCTGCTTTATGTTTTCTCTTGATGCTTTGTGCCATCATGAAAAGTGTAGAGGGTGTTTGGTTTATTTGGTGTAACCTTGCTCTCTCTTGAGAGTCTTGCTTTCTCATTTCTTGCTTTATGTTTATCCTATAAAATGAGAAAATCCTTTGAGCATGTCTCTTTCTTTTATCTTATATGCTCATTGACCTTGTCTAGGTACCTTCAATTGGTATTAATTGGAATTTAATATCTTCTCCATAGATATTTGCTTCAATTGATATTTATTGTGGAAATCTTGATACCTTATTACTTTATTTTACTTTACTTGATTTCGGTCAAGTATTAACCTCCTCTTGGTATCTTGTCTCCAAAATGGTATCCTATTTTTCAATTGGTGTCTTATCTCTCATGTGTTGTTTGATTTGATTCCTATTGATATCACACTTCATGTGTTGACGTGTTTTGGAATCAATCATATGTTGATTTGATTTTTCCTCAATCATGTGTTGATTTGAATTTTGATATAATTTGGACAACCCTTTTGTGTCACACTTTGGTGTGCTCTCTTCTTGGTTTACTTAGTGTTTCGTCCAAATTGTATCTCATTCGGTTCTTGTAAGTCCATGCATGCATATTTACTAGTATATTTATTTTATGGCATGCTAGTCTTTCTTGATCCAATATATAGGGGATACTCCACCAAATCCTAAATCGGCTAAGATGTGCATGAAATTCAATTTCATATCTATATGCACATATTTATGTGGAGTGTTTCCTATGTATTGTAGTGTATCTAACTACTATGGAACCCAATGAGTTTGGGAACCATATTGTACTTGAATTGTGTTTTAGGTACAATTGAGAAGCGTTGGATGCTTGCCTCATTCATAAGGAAGGTGGTCTCACCATGTGATTTTAGGAGTCAAGCTATGATGACTAACAAAAGATCATCTTCGTCATCACCAATGCATCTCGGTAACAAGTATCTATCTCATGCATATCTTTCTTGTATTCAACCTTGTGTAGGTTGCCCCTTGGCATGAAAACTTTAATGTACAATTGTTGTGGTTTTGAATTATTTCCTTCACTTGGTATATCTTTGTGATATTTGTGATGAAATTGCAAAAACATTCCTTCAATTGGTATTATTTCTTTGTGATACTTGTTGCCTATCTCAAAGCATTTCCACTATCTCTTGTTCCCTTAGTGATATGTGTGATGCATTTGATGTGTTTGAAGTTCATTTATATACAATGAGATAAATTTGAGCTATGTGCTATGCTTTTAAGCAATAATCTCTTTTTGTATATTCATGACTTCCTTTTGGTTACCATAGTCTTCTTTATTCGATCATTTTATATGTGCAAGTTTCTTTGTCGATGAATATCATTGTCTACTTAGAAACCTATACATATGAGAGAGGTCACCTTTTATTTGGTATCCTACTTTCTTTCAAGCCACCTTGTCTTTTATCTATAATTCTTTGGTGGCTCCAAGTTTGTATCGTGAGTGCTTGTCTTATTTCTACTCGCATCTTTGCGCACTCACATTCTATTGAAGATTTTTCTCTTCATGCTCATCATGGTGAGTATGTCGATTTTGTTGGCTAAGTGTTCTCACTTGCTCTTTGTTATTTTTCGATTGGTTGTAATTTCCAATTGGTATCTTCTAGCTTGTGAACATTTTTTTTGTAAAGTTGTGTGTGTCAATACTTGATATATAACTTATCTCCATTTGATTAAGACTATGTGTCTTACCAAATTAATTGTCTTGTCACACACACATACTCTTGGTTGGGCCTTTCTAAATAATTTCTTTTAATGGGTATCTCCTTATGGCTCAACCACATCTTTGGTGCAAGTGTTTTTGTTTTGCTTTAATTTTTACATCCTTGCACTTGGTGAGTGTTCTAGATGATTTTGGGGGAGTGAGGATTCCATATTTGTGCACTCCTCAATAGTGCGTGAACATTGGAGAGCTTCTCTATTCTTATTTAGAACTCTCGGTTAGGATCTTCTCGATTGCTCTTCTCCTTGGTGGAGATGTTTTAGAATGATTTCATCCTTTTGCATTCTTTGGATGCTCAATATAGTTTGATTTCCTCTATTATTCGTCAATGGATATGTGCATTTAATTTCACTCATACCTTGAGGAATGCATACCTTGTGGAGGAACTCAT
Source organism: Puccinellia tenuiflora (assembly GCA_012064385.1). Classification (NCBI taxonomy): domain Eukaryota; kingdom Viridiplantae; phylum Streptophyta; class Magnoliopsida; order Poales; family Poaceae; genus Puccinellia; species Puccinellia tenuiflora. The sequence continues at coordinate 2,059,288 of QRDG01000473.1, read as the reverse complement.
ATTATATTGGCCTTCTAAATTTTTTTTCCCATTTCGGCAATCGATGCCAATGGGGGAGAAGTTTTAGAGGGTTTAAGGGAACTTGGTTTTATGCTTTAGTTTGGTTCTTAAGCATTTGCCTCTCATGCTCATGCATCCTTGTCTTGCAAGGGTGCTTAATTCATTATATAAACCCTCTCAAAAGGGATTGTCATCAATTACCAAAATGGGGGAGATTGAAAGAGCATGGTTGCCCCCATGTGTTGTTTTGGTAATTAATGACAATCTCTATGGACTAATGTGTGCTTTGAGTTATATTTATAGTGTTGGTCCATATGGAATGCTTGGACTCCATATGTTGGAGTCAAGGCTAAAAGAAGAAGATTATATGTTGATCAAGGCTAAGTGCAAGATGATCAACATACAAGAGAAGCGCATGTGAAGGTATGCGAAGAAGAAGATTATGTGTTGATCAAGGCTAAGTGCAAATTGATCAACATACAAGATAAGGGTTTCACCAAGTGAAGATATGTCGAAGAATGTCTCTCCCATCTGGGTGTATGGGGGAGCAATATGTGAGTCTTCACCAAGCGGAGCACAATCAAGAAAGGTGATCCACTTGAGAGTAGATCAAGATCGTCATCATCTAGCTCAAGTGGAATGCGCAAGGCAAAGGTATGATCTTGATAGGGTTTCTATTTTACCGGTCTCACGGTGTAGTTGTGAGACCGGGTTTGTTAGATAGGTAACCGTACTATCAAGAGGGGCTCTCAAGTGAGCTTTAGCGTATCGGTCGTAGAGAGCTCAAACCTTTGCATCCTTGGCATCATCTTTATTGTTTCCTATTTGGATCTTATCGTGGTGTGGTATTGGTGCTTGTCGTGCTCGTCATGACAAGCCCAAGATCACCGAAAACGGTTTTCATGTGTGTCTCCTATTGAGTTTTCGGTGGTGGAGATTTTGCCGGTCCATCTATGCGGAAGGTTTCACACTTCCAGTTATTAGCAAAATCTCCCTTGCTTGGTTTCAATATTCTCACATGTTATTGGGTAGCATTTGTCGTCCTCTTTCCAACAAAGTTGGTTTCATGTCATTCGGACTTCATTTGCAAAAGATATGGTTTTCCGGTTTTTAATAGAAAGGTTTTACCTCTCATCATTTGGTTTTACCATATCTTGTTGAAAAATGATGTTTCTATGTATATTCTTGTAGTGCTCGTTGTGACGATTCCAACGAGTCCAAGATTACCGAAAACGGAGTTCGTATGTGGAAGGTATTGCGTTTTCGGTATCGGTCGGTTTTTAAAGAGGATATTAGAAAAGAAAAAGAAAAAGGGGGGGCAGCCGGCCTCACCGCCGGCCTGGGCCGGCTCCCAGGCCGGCCCGTTCGGCAACCCCCCCCCCCCGGCCACTCTGCCGGCCTGGTCCGGGTTACAGGCCGAACCACTCGGGTGGGCCGCCGGCCTGTCCACCGGCCTGGGCCGGCTCCCAGGCCGGCCCACCCGGGTGCAGCACACTCCCTCCCGCTCCCCGGCTTTGCTCCCGGCCTGGGCCGGCTCCCAGGCCGGCCCACTCGGGTGGAGCCCCGGCCTCCTCACCGGCCTGGGCCGGCTGCCAGGCCGGCCTGCCTGTTTGCCTTTTCTTTTTCTTTTTAGCTGCACATGAAATACCACAACGGTCGCATTTTCGGAGCCCCTATTTAAAGGGCTTCTTCCCCAAATAAACCTTAACCTTTTGCCAACTTCTTGAGCTATTCTCTCCCTCTATTGTTGACCTTCTCAAGCTTGGCTTTCTCTCAATCTCTCCGATAGTTGTTGCTACCTTTTTGAGAGAAAAGAGAGAGGAGATTTAGATCCGTGTTTCCACCAATTGATTTCTCCTCTAAGTGAGGAGAACACTTTGGATCTAGATCTTTGGAGTTTCTTTGTGTTCCTCCTTTGTTCTTCCTCCCTAATCCCTCCCAAGCATTAGTTGCTTTGGTTGGATTCGGGTTGGAAGAACTTGACCACTTAGTGTGTTCTTGCCATTGCATTAGTTGCATCGGTTTGAGTTCTCCACGGTGATTCGTGGAAGTGAAGTTGAGAAGCTTGTTACTCTTGGGTACTTTAGTGTCCTAGAGCTTGTTCCTCTAGGGCACGTTGGTACCCTAGACGGTTGTTGTTTTCTCGGAGTCTTGGTGGCTCACGGGATTTGTTGGGAGCCTCCAATTGTGGAGTGTGGCTCAACCTTGTTACCTTCGGAGCTTTGGTAGCTACGAAGACATTGCCAGGAGCCCTCGGCCTTGGGCATCGAGTCTTGGTGGCTCGGTGTATTTGGTGAAGACCCTCCAACTTGTGGAGTGAGCTTCACCCGTGTAAAGGTTCTAGTTGTCAACCTCAACGGCAACATAGTGGCAAGTGTCTCGCCACATTGGTGGTAAGACACAACGGAGATACGGTGTGCCATATCAAGGCTACTCGGTGTTTCACATTGGTGAACACCGCGCCGCTCCAATGGAGACTAGCTTCCATTGGGAAGTGAACTTTGGGATAAATCATCGTCTCCAAGTGCCTCGGTATTTCTATCCCGAGCTTCTTACTTATGCTATTTACTTTGTGATAGACATCGAGCTTAAAGTCATATATCTTGCTATCACCTAGTTGATCATATTGCTTAGCATAGGTTGTTGGTGCACATAGGTGAACCTAGCTAGTTTAGGTTTTGGCTTGATAAATTAAACGTTAGTTTTATTCCGCATTTATTCAAGCCTTAACCGTAATAATTTTAAATCGCCTATTCACCCCCCCCCCCCTCTAGGCGACATCCGTGTCCTTTCAATTGGTATCAGAGCGGGTTCTCTCTTTATAGGGCTTCACGGCCTAGAGAGTAAAGATGTCGTCTAGTGGTTTAGTGCACAATGATCATTTAATATTCGATGGCACTAATTATAATGATTGGAGAAATCGCATGCTAGATTATTTTCGGGACATTGATCCATGTATAGAGAAAATTCTAGATATGGGTTTTTCTCCTCTAGAGGATGAGGAAAATTCTTATCTAGATGATGGAGCTTCTAAAGTGATTTTCAAGTCTTTGAGTAATGCAGTTGCTTTGTCGATCTCTCCTTATCGGAATGGCCATGAGCTATGGACCAAGCTTCAAGACAATTATGGTGTGTCCATGGATAGTGAGAATGATTGTTCTCACTCCACCTCCGGGCGTAATGAGTTCTCAACTTCTTCTACCTCACCTACATGTGGCAAGCCACAAAATAATGCAATGGTGAGTAGGGATAAATTTTGCAATAATGATAGTGAGCTTCTTTTAGATAATATTTCATCTCTATCTCATTGCAATGATTTATCTTTGGACTTAAACACATCTAGAACTATAAATGTTTCACATGCTTGTGTTGATAGTCCTTGCATATCTTCTAAATCATCAAGTAGTGATGATCATAACAATAATGATGATGATGAAGAAGATGATGCTTACTTTAATAAGAAAGGTCTAATGGTTCTTAATGCTCTTTCAAAGAATGAAAATGCTTGTGAGAACCTACATGAAATTATGAGCACCCTTATTGAACGAGGGCTTACTATTGAAAATTTGGAAGCTCGTGAAAATGAAAGTCTTAGCCGCGAACGTAATTATGCGGACACAATTGCGAATCTTGAGCAAGCTCTTGAAGAAATCCAAACCACCAAGAAATCTCTTGAGGAGACATTTACTCTAGAGTTATCTAAAGTAAATGAAACCCATGATAGAGCTCTCAAGGTGGCTAATGATTTTAAAATTAAAAATGATGAGCTTGTTGTTGAAATTGTTAGACTTCTTGAGGCTAATGTGAAATTTGAAAAGGATGTCAAGTCCTTGGAAGATTCTCGTGCACATCTCACTAAGTCTCATGATCAACTCCAAGCTCAATTATTAAAAGAGCTTCCTACTTGTTCTCCCATTGCTATTAATGTTGATGCTTGTGCTACTAACTCTATTTCTTGTGAATCATTCATTTTAAAGGAGAATGTTGAGCTAAGGGCTCAACTTAAATTGCTAACTAGAAATTATGAGATATTGGAAGAAAGCCATGAGAAGCTCTCGAGCTCTCATGAGGATCTTCTAGTATCTCATGATAAGCTAAAGTTAGCTCATGAGGCTATCGCTACCAAGGTAATATCTAGTGAGCCTCATGTGGACAATGGCACAACTTCTACTAAAAATGCTATAATACCATGTGCTAGTCCTTGTAATTCTTCATCTCAACCTAGTGGTAAATCATATGTTGAATTACATTTCGTGCCTAGTTCCTCTAACAATGAAGCCTCAACTTCCACTAGTGCTTGTGTAGCTACTAACCTTGTAGGGAAGTCTAAAGAGCACAAGGTACAAGCCACCTCTTTGAAGAAAGATGTGGAGAAGCGTCATAAAGGGAAGGCCACACTTGACAACATGTTGAGTGTGCAAAATCCCCCAATGACAAGAGTGGACTTGGATTCAACTCCAATATCAATAACAAGTCCAAGAGTAGCAATAAGAAGGGCCAAGAACAAGTCAATCATTCGGCCAAGATTGTTTGCTTCAAGTACAAAGTTGAAGGGCACCATGTTAGGAATTGCCCAATGAAGAAGAAGCCACTTAGTGAGAAGCAACTAGGGAAGCGGCCTATTGTTCAATCACATGCTCAATCTCGAGTTAAACAAGGGCCACCTCCTAAGAAGACTCAAGTTATTGCTCCTCAAGTTGGGGAGCCTATTAAGAAGAAAGAGAAGAGTCGATGTTGCTACTTATGCCGTGAGAAGGATCACTTGGCTTCTTCAGGAGGATTTGACCTATCGCGAGCATCCTATCCGCATCTTGGATGAAGCGGAGAGGAAGACCCGCAACAAGTCCATCAAGTTTCTCAAGGTCCAATGGTCCAACCATTCCGAGGAAGAAGCCACATGGGAGCGAGAAACTAGTCTTCGTCAGGAATACCCCGCCTTCTTCACTCAAGCCTAGAATCTCGGGCCGAGATTCCTGTAAGGGGGGTAGAGTTGTAACAGCCCAAACTTGGTAACGAAAAATACGAAGAATTTTTCCACTTTTTGTTTTCGATGTTTGCATCATCGCATCCATATGCATTTGACAATGCAAGCTTTCTTTGGAAACAATTGAAATGGGGAGCCAACCTTCCCCAAAACCTACAACCAAAGGCTAAATGAACTTCCAAATTGTTTAGGAAGTTCCCAACTTGGTTGTATAACAATTTCTCACTTTTCAAATTTTTGTCAAATGAAAGTTGACATGAGGGTTGAAATTTGGCTGAATTCAATTCCTATTTTTGGAACCAAGTTAGAACTTCCAAAATTTCAAACTAAAATCATGCTGAGCCTCAATATGGTTGGGAGAGCTTCCATAAAAATTTTCAATATTTTTGGAATTGTAAAAATGCCCCAATTAAATGTATTTTGGAAATTGCCCCAATTTACCCTAATTAAAAGCTATGAACAAAGGTTGGGCAAAATATTTTATTTGACCTCACCAATTTTTGTGGTGGTTCTAAAGGGTAATTATAAGCTTCATGAATTTTTCTGGGATTTTAGAAAATGTTCTGGTGCCTTAATTAAATGGGTTAAACACTGCTGTTGGACTTGTTTGAGTTTAATTCAAAAGTTCCAGGGACCTCCTTGTAATTTTCCTTTTTCCCTCTCATCTCTCCACTGTGCTCGCCGGCACTGGCGCCATGCCGTGCGCTGGCCGAGCTGCTCCGCGTCGATGCGTGGCCCTGGGACGACTATGGAGACCGAGTCGGCGTTCACCTGCTCCCCCTCGCCCACTCCTCCCGTTTCCTCCCCGAGATTTCCGGATCGGGGCCTTTTCTCTCTCCCGAGCTCTCCCCTTTCTGCCGCCGCTCGCCTCCGCCTGTCGCCGCCGGCTGGAGCCACCTCACGCGGATCGACGAGCACCGCCAGCTCCGCCACGACCTCCTCTTGTTTCCCGTCCCAGGAATCGAACTGGGAGGCCCGGGGACGACGCGTGCGTCGTCGACCTCGTCCACCGCGGCCGCCGCACGCCGAAGCCGTTTTTCCGCCGAATCCGCCCGCCCCTCACCGCGTCGGTCACCCCTTCAGGCTCAAGGTGAGGCGTGCTTCTTTGCTAGCCCTCTCCCGCGTCCTTTTTCCCTCTCCCGCCGCCCGATCTTGGTCGCCGGCGGCGCCAGCAGCGTCAGCAGCGTCAGCAACGCGCACGTCCACCGCTCCCACACGCGCCCGGCCTGACCGGCCCAGTGGCCGGGGCCTCTCGGGTCGTGGCCCGGCCATATTGGCCGGCCCAGTGGCCGGGGCCTCTCGGGTTGGGGCCGGTCATGATGTCCGGCCTGCACCCCGGCCTGGCCGGCCTGCCAGGGAAATTTCTTTCCCTTTTAATTTTTTTTGAAACAGATTTAATTAATTCATAATTAATTGAAAAATGCTTCAAATTAGACGAATCAAATTTCAAAATGTTCGGTAAAACAAACTCTAACCATTGGGATCATTGTAACCTTCTTTTGGAATTAATTTTTTCTTTTGGTTATTTTCATACTTCCTAAAAGGGGTAAGTGATACCTAAATTGAGAAATTCATAACCTATTCAAAATTAATCCAAAAATTACAAATAAAATACCAATGTGATCAACATTTCAAATGCTATTAAATCATGCACTTATCACATCATGATCACAAATCCTTATTTGATGTTGTCCATAATTTGATTAAATGAATTGATTTCAATTATTTATTTAATTTGCTATTTATTCATCGGTGTTCCGAAAACTACAAATAAATTACCACATTGATCGCAATGACGAACCCTATCCTTTATTGTCATGTTCCTGCAGGATTGAGCCACTTCCCTAATAATTTAATGATTTATGAAGAATGTGTTCACTAAGATAAATATGGAGTCGTGTCCAAATAATTGCACTAATTATTTGGAACTCCATTTAATTTGTTAATTGAATTAAATGCTAATATCTTTGCATCAATTGGACATGTCATCATGTGTTTGCGCATTGCACCTCGTGATCGTGTGATTTATGTGTTCTTTGTTTTTCTCTTTTGGGTATCGATAGATTTCGGAGTCGAGGGTACCGATAACTACCCCGACGAGCAGCACTTCACGACCGGGCAGCAAGGCAAGAGATAACCTAACCTTCTTGGCATCTAGCATCCTATGTTTCATCAAATTATTTTATCCACCATAATATTGCATGCGATTCAAATGTCTCTTTTGGTAAATATTAGAATATCCTATGAATGCATGTTCTTCCCCGAGCCAATCACATGTATCCTTACCTATGAACCCTAGGGTTGAAGTGTTGGCCCGAGGTAAAGTTATAATTGTTGATGTTATATTGCTTAGCCATGCTTAGAAATGCTTAGTGGAATTAGTAGATATGTCCGTTATTGATTTCCATAATTATTGATGTTCATGGAATGATTCGGGCATGGTGGATAATGGGGATGCTTAATTAAAATGCTAAGACGGTTTGGGTGAGTTGCCATCGGGGATGGTGTTTTGCCTCACTCTAGCCCCTAGGTGCGAGTTCTTTACCTCTTGAACCAAGACTGAGCGTGCTTCCGGAGGTGGGGGCATATGGAACCCCCTTTGACCGAATAAGTTGTGAGGGGCTTGTCAAGGGTCCTCTAGTTCGAGTTTTCCATTTGCGCGTGAGTTGTGTGGGTGGAAAAAGGAACGAGGATGGTGGTGTTTAGGAATGTGGCCGCGGGGCAGGGCGCTGAGAGCGCTTAACCTGTCCTTCCGCACACTGATGGTCCTTGAGTAAGCCTCATGCAATGTAAAGGTCTAACCGCGCCCGTTCGCCGGCCTTCCCCGGAAGAGGGCCAACTAGGTGAGCCGGACGGTACCGATGGGTAAATTAGTACACCCCTGCAGGGTTAATCTTTTCGAAAAGCCGTGTCCATGGTTATGGACGACTTGGGAATAGACGATAAGACCATAGAGAATCTTAACCTAATTGATATGGCAGCTAAAGGTTGCATAATCAACGTGTGATAAAGGTTCACTTCCTCGAGGGTGATTCGAGGGGGTGCCTTGGTGGAGATGAGTGTTGTTGGTGACAAAAGGGTTCGATGAGAACCAATGATGAAAATGTTACTCTCTTATCTTCTTTTTGAAAAGTATTCTGAGTAGACGATTGCCATGTGTCAATTATATTTCGGTTTATGAAAATTAGCTTTATGCAAAAGACATACATATGAAGCTTTAGAGCCTCCGTCAGTCATTTGGGCCTATATCGCCCTACTAAACTTGCGAGTACATCGTACTCAGTCTCTCTTTGCTGCCTCTATGATTTGTATTTCAGAGGAGGACGACACCGAGCAGCTAGGTGGGTTCTTCGTTGACGTCGACTACTAGTCTGGGGTTCCCAGGTGGCAGCTTGGGACCGTGGAACAAGCTGGTTGGATGATTTTATTGTAGGCCTCTTAGGCCATATTTTGCTTCTTGTTGTTAGACAACACTAACCGCTTCCGCTTGCTGAATTGTTGGATCTGTGATCCTTTTGCTTGTAATATTTGTATTCTTCTCTTATATGAGTTGCTATATGTTTTGTGTCGTAGAGTCGTGCTTTGTGCCAGTTCTGTTCCACAAGTCTCGATCTTTGTTTTATACATTGATGGTTGTGATGAATACATAGCCTCTCTGTATAATTCCGGGGTCGGGGCGTTACAAGTTGGTATCAGAGCAGGACTGCCTGTAGGAAACCCTTTCTTTGGTCGATGTCGAGTCTAGTGAAAATTATTTTCAACCTAAAAATGAGTTGTGAAAACCTTCTTAGGATTCTTTTTGCTTCTCATCCAACTCGCTCTACTCTGATTCTTACCCCTATTTGTTTCGTGCTTGGTGTCGATGTTTAGGTTCTCGGGGTTGGGGTTCTTACCGTCCAGTTATGCCTCGAGTCCGTTAAATCCGTTTGATATCGCCACGATGACTTGATGCCACCGTGGTTGCCTAAAATCTATCTTTGGTGTTTATTGCTTCTTAAATATCTATATCTGGGAGCAACCAATGATCTATCTTAACTGTCAGAATTGGTTACTAACTTGTCGTTGTTCCAATTCTTCAGAATGGCTCCTACCCGTCGTGGGGAACATAGCAGCCCTGACCCACCGCCGCCACCCTCAATGGCGGAGGTGATGATGGCTATCGAGCAAAACCGTCTGCGCAATGAGCGGTTGCTCGAGCAGCTGGTCCAGCAAGGGGCCAGGAGGAACACGGACTGCACCACTCTCAACCAGTTCTTGCGGTCCCAACCTCCCACTTTCTCCGAGGCTAAGGAGCCGCTTGATGCGGATGATTGGCTTCGGGCTATCGAGCGCAAGTTCGCCGCTCTTCACGTTCCGGCGGCAGAACATGTCAACTTCGCCACCTACCTTCTGGAAGGAGCCGCCGGCTCCTGGTGGGAGAGCCACGTGGCAATGGTTGCCGCGGGCCATGTTGTCACATGGGAGGAGTTCCGCACCGCCTTCCGTGCGGCGTACATCCCCAAGCCCATCCTCGAGCTCAAGAGGCGGGAGTTCCTGGACCTAACCCAGGGACGCATGGACGTCCAGTCCTATGGACGGGAGTTCAACCACCTCTCCCGTTACGCCCCTCGGGACGTGATGAATGATGAGGACAAGCAATACCTCTTCCGCAAGGGGCTCGCACCTCGTCTCCGATACGAGCTCCTACCCTTCAAGTTCACCTCCTACCAAGAGCTCTACAACCAGGCCCTCACCATGGAGCAAGGTAGGAAGGAGCTGGAGGCTTCTAAGAGGCCAGCTCCAGCTGATCACCAGAGCTCCTCCTCCTCTGAGGGCAAGAAGTGCAAGGTCTTCGTGCCTTTCAGCGCCGTGCCAAAGGCGCCCTTCGCGCCGAAGCCCACCGGGTACCTGCCACCTCCGCCTCGCCCAGCTACTTCGACCTTGGGTGCGGCTGGAGGCGGTTTTCGCCCCGACTGCCTGCACCACCGGGAGTCACGTGCTTCGCTTGTGGCCAGCCGGGGCACTACTCCAGGGAGTGTCCCCAGAAGGCACCGGCTACCTCGGCACCTGCACCAGCACCCTCTACCCCAGCCGCCAAGGCTACCACCGTCAGCCGTGGTCGTCTGAACCACGTCTCGGCTGAAGGCATTGAGGAGGACCCCGGAGTTCTCATGGGTACGCTTCGAATCAATACATATCCAGCTTCAGTATTATTTGACTCTGGAGCTTCGCATTCGTTCATATCCATATCATATGCACACAACCATCAAATACCGTTTGTGATGATGGATCCCCGCTAGTGGTTAAAACACCTGGTTCTCGATGGCAAACCAAATGGATCACTCCTGAAGTGCAGGTTTCCATAGGCTCCACCCCTTTTCCATTTCAGTTGATAGCCCTGAAGTCAGAGGGTCTGGATGTTATTCTGGGCATGGACTGGTTAGTCAAGTATCAGGCCAACCTGGACTGTGCTGCCAAGACTGTCTCAGTGATCCATCCGTACTATGGGGAAGTGCGCTATTGGTCCCCTTCTTCCACAGCTCCATCTGCTGTTCACCCTTTTTCCCCGGAGATCAGTCTGTTTTCATGGAAGGTGTCGCCCCGCCTGAAATGCATGAAGTGGAGGTGGTGTGTGATTTCCCCGATGTTTTTCTGGAGGAATTGCCCGGCATGCCACCCGATCGCAGCGTGGAGTTTGTGATTGAGTTGGTTCCGGGAACCGCCCCAGTTTCCAAAACGCCCTACCGTATGCCAACGGAAGAGCTAGCTGAGTTGAAGAAGCAATTGGATGAGCTACTGGAAAAAGAATTCATCCGACCGAGTAGCTCACCTTGGGGCTGCCCGGTCATCTTTGTCAAGAAGAGGGATACAAATGTGCCTCGACTGGTCGTTGATTACCGCCCTTTTAATGCGGTGACCATCAAGAACAAGTATCCAATTCCTCGAATAACCGACTTGTTTGATCAACTAGCTGGAGCAACGGTATTCTCCAAGATGGATCTGAGGTCCGGTTACCATCAGATAAAAATCTGAAAGGAGGATATTCTGAAGACGGCCTTCACTACCCGCTATGGGTTATATGAGTACACCGTTATGTCTTTCGGCCTCACAAATGCTCCGGCTACATTCATGAGGCTAATGAACTCCATCTTCCACGAGTACCTCGACAAGTTCGTCATCATCTACATCGATGACATCCTTGTGTACTCCAAGACCGAAGACGAACATGCTGAACATCTTCGACTTGTCCTGACCAACTTCGAGATCACCGTCTATATGCCAAGTTCTCTAAATGTGAGTTTTGGCTGAAGGAGCTCATCTTTCTCGGTCATGTGGTGTCAGCTGCCGGAGTAGCGGTGATACCCGACAAGATTCAGGCAATCCTGGATTGGCCAACTCCCAAATCCGTCAAAGATATCCGAAGCTTCCTTGGATTGGCTGGTTATTACCGTCGATTTATTGAGGGCTTCTCCAAAATAGCAAAGGCATTGACTGAACTCCTCAAGAAAGGCAAGCCATTTGTGTGGTCAGACAAGGCTGAAGAGAGTTTCCAAACCCTCAAGGTCAAGCTCACCACCACCCCGGTACTTGTCCTTCCCGATACCGCCAAGGACTTTGTCGTCTATTGTGATGCATCACTCCAAGGCTTGGGCTGTGTCTTGATGCAAGAGGGCCATGTGGTCGCTTATGCTTCCCGTCAACTCAAGCCACACGAGCAAAATTATCCAACTCATGATTTGGAGCTTGCCGCCGTGGTACATGCTCTGAAGCAATGGAGGCCCTACCTCTTGGGCAACCGTTGCGAGATCTACTCCGACCACCAAAGTCTAAAATATCTCTTCACCCAACCGGATCTGAACTTGAGACAGAGAAGATGGCTGGAATTGATAAAAGACTATGATGTGACCCTCAACTATCAACCTGGCAAGGCCAATGTGGTGGCCGATGCTTTGAGCTGCAAGGCCTATTGCAACACCTTGATGGTTGAAAAGGCCCAACCTGCTCTCCATGAGGATTTGCTAAATTGAATCTGGAGATTGTGCCTTCCGGTTTTCTAGCTAACCTCGAGATCAAATCCACTCTCGAGGATGAAATCAAGGCCGCCCAACAAAATGATGCTGGCATCCTAAAGATTAAGGAGAATGTCGCAAGTGGAAAGGCCAAGTGTTTCTCTATCGATGACTCCGGTGTGGTCTACTTCGAAGGCCGCCTTGTGGTGCCCAAGAGTGGAAATACCAAGGGGTTAATTCTCCAAGAGGCACATGAGTCTCCCATATCCATCCATCCCGGTAGCACCAAGATGTACCAAGACCTCCGTCCCAAATTCTGGTGGACCCGTATGAAGCGGGAGATTGCCAAATATGTTGCCGAATGTGATGTCTGTCACCGGGTGAAAGCTGAACATCAGAGGCCAGCTGGTACCCTCCGCCCCATAGCCGTTCCTGAGTGGAAATGGGATGAAGTGGGTATGGATTTCATCATCGGTTTTCCAAAGTCACAAAAGGGCAACAATGCTGTTTGGGTCATCATCGACCGTTTGTCAAAAGTTGCCCATTTCCTTCCTGTCCGCGATGATATTCGAGCAAGCCAACTTGCCGACCTATATATGGCCCGGATTGTTCCATTGCACGGGGTTCCCTTGAGGATCATTTCAGACCGTGGAAGCCTGTTTGTGTCCAAATTTTGGCAAAGCTTCCAAGAGGCTCTCGGAACCCGTCTCAACTTCAGTACCGCCTACCACCCTCAAACAGACGGTCAAACTGAAAGAATAAATCAAATTCTTGAAGACATGCTTCGGGCTTGTATCATCTCCTTCGGCAAGGGTTGGGAAAAGTACCTCCCTCTCGCCGAGTTCTCCTACAACAATAGCTATCAAGCCAGTTTGCAAATGGCTCCCTTTGAGGTTCTTTATGGGAGAAAATGCCGGACTCCTCTCAATTGGTCTGAAACCGGGGAGAGGCCACTCTTCGGTCCTGATGTGATCAATGAAGCCGAAGAGAAAGTCCGCGTTATTCGAGAAAATCTCAAGGCCGCTCAATCCCGTCAGAAAAGCTATTATGACAAGCACCATCAAGAGGTCCACTATGAAATCGGTGATAAAGCCTATCTTCGAGTTTCTCCTCTCCGAGGCGTTCGTCGCTTTGGGATAAAGGGGAAATTGGCACCTCGCTATGTTGGCCCTTTCACCATCCTAGCCAAGCGAGGAGATCTCTCCTATCAACTTGAGTTGCCCTCCAATTTTCCGGATGTCCATGATGTGTTCCATGTTTCCCAACTCCGCCGGTGCTTCAAGGATCCCATCCGTGGGGTTGATCATGAGGCATTGGACATTCAGGAGGATTTGACCTATCGCGAGCATCCTATCCGCATCTTGGATGAAGCGGAGAGGAAGACCCGCAACAAGTCCATCAAGTTTCTCAAGGTCCAATGGTCCAACCATTCCGAGGAAGAAGCCACATGGGAGCGAGAAACTAGTCTTCGTCAGGAATACCCCGCCTTCTTCACTCAAGCCTAGAATCTCGGGCCGAGATTCCTGTAAGGGGGGTAGAGTTGTAACAGCCCAAACTTGGTAACGAAAAATACGAAGAATTTTTCCACTTTTTGTTTTCGATGTTTGCATCATCGCATCCATATGCATTTGACAATGCAAGCTTTCTTTGGAAACAATTGAAATGGGGAGCCAACCTTCCCCAAAACCTACAACCAAAGGCTAAATGAACTTCCAAATTGTTTAGGAAGTTCCCAACTTGGTTGTATAACAATTTCTCACTTTTCAAATTTTTGTCAAATGAAAGTTGACATGAGGGTTGAAATTTGGCTGAATTCAATTCCTATTTTTGGAACCAAGTTAGAACTTCCAAAATTTCAAACTAAAATCATGCTGAGCCTCAATATGGTTGGGAGAGCTTCCATAAAAATTTTCAATATTTTTGGAATTGTAAAAATGCCCCAATTAAATGTATTTGGAAATTGCCCCAATTTACCCTAATTAAAATCTATGAACAAAGGTTGGGCAAAATAATTTATTTGACCTCACCAATTTTTGTGGTGGTTCTAAAGGGTAATTCTAAGCTTCATGAATTTTTCTGGGATTTTAGAAAATGTTCTGGTGCCTTAATTAAATGGGTTAAACACTGCTGTTGGACTTGTTTGAGTTTAATTCAAAAGTTCCTAGGGACCTCCTTGTAATTTCCTTTTTCCCTCTCATCTCTCCACTGTGCTCGCCGGCACTGGCGCCATGCCGTGCGCTGGCCGAGCTGCTCCGCGTCGATGCGTGGCCCTGGGACGACTATGGAGACCGAGTCGGCGTTCACCTGCTCCCCCTCGCCACTCCTCCCGTTTCCCTCCCCGAGATTTCCGGATCGGGGCCTTTTCTCTCTCCCGAGCTCTCCCCTTTCTGCCGCCGCTCGCCTCCGCCTGTCGCCGCCGGCTGGAGCCACCTCACGCGGATCGACGAGCACCGCCAGCTCCGCCACGACCTCCTCTTGTTCCCGTCCCAGGAATCGAACTGGGAGGCCCGGGGACGACGTGTGCGTCGTCGACCTCGTCCACCGCGGCCGCCGCATGCCGAAGCCGTTTTTCCGCCGAATCCGCCCACCCCTCACCGCGTCGGTCACCCCTTCAGGCTCAAGGTGAGGCGTGCTTCTTTGCTAGCCCTCTCCCGCGTCCTTTTTCCCTCTCCCGCCGCCCGATCTTGGTCGCCGGCGGCGCCAGCAGCGTCAGCAGCGTCAGCAACGCGCACGTCCACCGCTCCCACGCGCGCCCGGCCTGACCGGCCCAGTGGCCGGGGCCTCTCGGGTCGTGGCCCGGCCATATTGGCCGGCCCAGTGGCCGGGGCCTCTCGGGTTGGGGGCCGGTCATGATGTCCGGCCTGCACCCCGGCCTGGCCGGCCTGCCAGGGAAATTTCTTTCCCTTTTAATTTTTTTGAAACAGATTTAATTAATTCATAATTAATTGAAAAATGCTTCAAATTAGACGAATCAAATTTCAAAATGTTCGGTAAAACAAACTCTAACCATTGGGATCATTGTAACCTTCTTTTGGAATTAATTTTTTCTTTTGGTTATTTTCATACTTCCTAAAGGGGTAAGTGATACCTAAATTGAGAAATTCATAACCTATTCAAAATTAATCCAAAAATTACAAATAAAATACCAATGTGATCAACATTTCAAATGCTATTAAATCATGCACTTATCACATCATGATCACAAATCCTTATTTGATGTTGTCCATAATTTGATTAAATGAATTGATTTCAATTATTTATTTAATTTGCTATTTATTCATCGGTGTTCCGAAAACTACAAATAAATTACCACATTGATCGCAATGACGAACCCTATCCTTTATTGTCATGTTCCTGCAGGATTGAGCCACTTCCCTAATAATTTAATGATTTATGAAGAATGTGTTCACTAAGATAAATATGGAGTCGTGTCCAAATAATTGCACTAATTATTTGGAACTCCATTTAATTTGTTAATTGAATTAAATGCTAATATCTTTGCATCAATTGGACATGTCATCATGTGTTTGCGCATTGCACCTCGTGATCGTGTGATTTATGTGTTCTTTGTTTTTCTCTTTTGGGTATCG
Organism: Puccinellia tenuiflora; assembly: GCA_012064385.1. Taxonomy (NCBI): domain Eukaryota; kingdom Viridiplantae; phylum Streptophyta; class Magnoliopsida; order Poales; family Poaceae; genus Puccinellia; species Puccinellia tenuiflora. The sequence continues at coordinate 2,043,725 of QRDG01000473.1, read as the reverse complement.
ATAGATTCCGGAGTCGAGGGTACCGATAACTACCCCGACGAGCAGTACTTCACGACCGGGCAGCAAGGCAAGAGATAACCTAACCTTCTTGGCATCTAGCATCCTATGTTTCATCAAATTATTTTATCCACCATAATATTGCATGCGATTCAAATGTCTCTTTTGGTAAATATTAGAATATCCTATGAATGCATGTTCTTCCCCGAGCCAATCACATGTATCCTTACCTATGAACCCTAGGGTTGAAGTGTTGGCCTGAGGTAAAGTTATAATTGTTGATGTTATGTTGCTTAGCCATGCTTAGAAATGCTTAGTGGAATTAGTAGATATGTCCGTTATTGATTTCCATATTTATTGATGTTCATGGAATGATTCGGGCATGGTGGATAATGGGGATGCTTAATTAAAATGCTAAGACGGTTTGGGTGAGTTGCCATCGGGGATGGTGTTTTGCCTCACTCTAGCCCCTAGGTGCGAGTTCTTTACCTCTTGAACCAAGACTGAGCGTGCTTCCGGAGGTGGGGGCATATGGAACCCCCTTTGACCGAATAAGTTGTGAGGGGCTTGTCAAGGGTCCTCTAGTTCGAGTTTTCCATTTGCGCGTGAGTTGTGTGGGTGGAAAAAGGAACGAGGATGGTGGTGTTTAGGAATGTGGCCGCGGGGCAGGGCGCTGGGAGCGCTTAACCTGTCCTTCCGCACACTGATGGTCCTTGAGTAAGCCTCATGCAATGTAAAGGTCTAACCGCGCCCGTTCGCCGGCCTTCCCCGGAAGAGGGCCAACTAGGTGAGCCGGACGGTACCGATGGGTAAATTAGTACACCCCTGCAGGGTTAATCTTTTCGAAAAGCCGTGTCCACGGTTATGGACAACTTGGGAATAGACGATAAGACCATAGAGAATCTTAACCTAATTGATATGGCAGCTAAAGGTTGCATAATCAACGTGTGATAAAGGTTCACTTCCTCGAGGGTGATTCGAGGGGGTGCCTTGGTGGAGATGAGTGTTGTTGGTGACAAAAGGGTTCGATGAGAACCAATGATGAAAATGTTACTCTCTTATCTCCTTTTGAAAAGTATTCTGAGTAGACGATTGCCATGTGTCAATTATGTTTCGGTTTATGAAAATATAGCTTTATGCAAAAGAAATACATATAAAGCTTTAGAGCCTCCGTCAGTCATTTGGGCCTATATCGCCCTACTAAACTTGCGAGTACATCGTACTCAGTCTCTCTTTGCTACCTCTATGATTGTATTTCAGAGGAGGACGACACCGAGCAGCTAGGTGGGTTCTTCGTTGACGTCGACTACTAGTCTGGGGTTCCCAGGTGGCAGCTTGGGACCGTGGAACAAGCTGGCTGGGATGATTTTATTGTAGGCCTCTTAGGCCATATTTTGCTTCTTGTTGTTAGACAACACTACCCGCTTCCGCTTGCTGAATTGTTGGATCTGTGATCCTTTTGCTTGTAATATTTGTATTCTTCTCTTTATATGAGTTGCTATATGTTTTGTGTCGTAGAGTCGTGCTTTGTGCCAGTTCTGTTCCACAAGTCTCGATCTTTGTTTTATACATTGATGGTTGTGATGAATACATAGCCTCTCTGTATAATTTCGGGGTCGGGGCGTTACAGAGTCCTTATTGGATCTTGTGTTGATTTCAATGGGCTCTTTTGAGAGATTAATGGACTATCCCATTTTGGGGGAGTGATATGCTTTGTGCACTTCACTAACCTAAAAATGTGTGTATATGAGTAACACCACCGAGTATTGATATATCAAGATTATCTAGTAACTATGTGGTGTGTCATGCTCATGAGAAATTCAAATTCTATAACATCCATTAATTATCTCTAGTTGATTTTATTTGCCTCTTGCTTAGATAAAAAGAATTATCACATTATGGGGGAGTAATAAGCTATGTGCATATTACAATCCCATAAAATGTGAACATTCGAGGTTTTGCCACGTAGATTTGATATTGTCAATTATCGTATTTCTATGTGGCATATTAGCTCGAACAAGTTCCAATTTGCTTTCTAGCTATCTTTTGGGTCTTGTTTGTGTGTGTTTGCTTGGTGTGGTTTTTCTCTAATATGCACCACCATACATTAGTTGAGAAACCATTTGTTCAATATTATTCTAACCATGGCCTTGCCGGTTGGTTTGAATAGTTGGAACTACCAACAAACCTTAGTCAAATATGGTGCTTATTTCTTATCTCTTGCCATATGTTTTATCTTGTGAGGATATTCTTGGATACCTCTATCACCGGGAAAATAATTCCAAATGGTCATTGTCCTTGGACAATCCATATTTATGTTTGTGGTAGAATATTTTTGATTATCCTTACATTGGCATTGGTTTTTATTTGCCCCATCTCTTGCCAAAATATTCATTTTGACTCCCTTGCCTTCCTTGCCTCTTGCTAGGATCCTAAACCTCAAATTGGCAGTGTTTAGTGTTGTAAATAAAATATGAAGAGTAATGATCCCTTGTGCGTGCATTTTGTATTCAAATGCAAATATCAAAAATAATGCATGAATCTTGGGGAGCATTTCTTTTATTTAGAACACTATCCTATCTATCAATATTTGATCCTTTCAAGTGGCATTTGATTTCTATCATATGTGTTTATGGAAGACAAATCTTTTCTCTTGATGCTTTGTGCCATCATGAAAAGTGTAGAGGGTGTTTGGTTTATTTGGTGTAACCTTGCTCTCTCTTGGGAGTCTTGCTTTCTCATTTCTTGCTTTATGTTTATCCTATAAAATGAGAAAATCCTTTGAGCATGTCTCTTTCTTTTATCTTATATGCTCATTGACCTTGTCTAGGTACCTTCAATTGGTATTAATTGGAATTTAATATCTTCTCCATAGATATTTGCTTCAATTGATATTTATTGTGGAAATCTTGATACCTTATTACTTTATTTTACTTTACTTGATTTCGGTCAAGCATTAACCTCCTCTTGGTATCTTGTCTCCAAAATGGTATCCTATTTTTCAATTGGTGTCTTATCTCTCATGTGTTGTTTGATTTGATTCCTATTGATATCACACTTCATGTGTTGACGTGTTTTGGAATCAATCATATGTTGATTTGATTTTTCCTCAATCATGTGTTGATTTGAATTTTGATATAATTTGGACAACCCTTTTGTGTCACACTTTGGTGTGCTCTCTTCTTGGTTTACTTAGTGTTTCGTCCAAATTGTATCTCATTCGGTTCTTGTAAGTCCATGCATGCATATTTACTAGTATATTTATTTTATGGCATGCTAGTCTTTCTTGATCCAATATATAGGGGATACTCCACCAAATCCTAAATCGGCTAAGATGTGCATGAAATTCAATTTCATATCTATATGCACATATTTATGTGGAGTGTTTCCTATGTATTGTAGTGTATCTAACTACTATGGAACCCAATGAGTTTGGGAACCATATTGTACTTGAATTGTGTTTTAGGTACAATTGAGAAGCGTTGGATGCTTGCCTCATTCATAAGGAAGGTGGTCTCACCATGTGATTTTAGGAGTCAAGCTATGATGACTAACAAAAGATCATCTTCGTCATCACCAATGCATCTCGGTAACAAGTATCTATCTCATGCATATCTTTCTTGTATTCAACCTTGTGTAGGTTGCCCCTTGGCATGAAAACTTTAATGTACAATTGTTGTGGTTTTGAATTATTTCCTTCACTTGGTATATCTTTGTGATATTTGTGATGAAATTGCAAAAACATTCCTTCAATTGGTATTATTTCTTTGTGATACTTGTTGCCTATCTCAAAGCATTTCCACTATCTCTTGTTCCCTTAGTGATATGTGTGATGCATTTGATGTGTTTGAAGTTCATTTATATACAATGAGATAAATTTGAGCTATGTGCTATGCTTTTAAGCAATAATCTCTTTTTGTATATTCATGACTTCCTTTTGGTTACCATAGTCTTCTTTATTCGATCATTTTATATGTGCAAGTTTCTTTGTCGATGAATATCACTTTCTACTTAGAAACCTATACATATGAGAGAGGTCACCTTTTATTTGGTATCCTACTTTCTTTCAAGCCACCTTGTCTTTTATCTATAATTCTTTGGTGGCTCCAAGTTTGTATCGTGAGTGCTTGTCTTATTTCTACTCGCATCTTTGCGCACTCACATTCTATTGAAGATTTTTCTCTTCATGCTCATCATGGTGAGTATGTCGATTTTGTTGGCTAAGTGTTCTCACTTGCTCTTTGTTATTTTTCGATTGGTTCTAATTTCCAATTGGTATCTTCGAGATTGTGAACATTTAATTTTGTAAAGTTGTGTGTGTCAATACTTGATATATAACTTATCTCCATTTGATTAAGACTATGTGTCTTACCAAATTAATTGTCTTGTCACACACACATACTCTTGGTTGGGCCTTTCTAAATAATTTCTTTTAATGGGTATCTCCTTATGGCTCAACTTACATCTTTGGTGCAAGTGTTTTTGTTTTGCTTTAATTTTTACATCCTTGCACTTGGTGAGTGTTCTAGATGATTTTGGGGGAGTGAGGATTCCATATTTGTGCACTCCTCAATAGTGCGTGAACATTGGAGAGCTTCTCTATTCTTATTTAGAACTCTCGGTTAGGATCTTCTCGATTGCTCTTCTCCTTGGTGGAGATGTTTAGAATGATTTCATCCTTTTGCAATCTTTGGATCCTCAATATAGTTTGATTTCCTCTATTATTCGTCAATGGATATGTGCATTTAATTTCACTCATACCTTGAGGAATGCATACCTTGTGGAGGAACTCATATTATATTGGCCTTCTAAATTTTTTTTTTCCCATTTCGGCAATCGATGCCAATGGGGGAGAAGTTTTAGAGGGTTTAAGGGAACTTGGTTTTATGCTTTCGTTTGGTTCTTAAGCATTTGCCTCTCATGCTCATGCATCCTTGTCTTGCAAGGGTGCTTAATTCATTATATAAACCCTCTCAAAAGGGATTGTCATCAATTACCAAAATGGGGGAGATTGAAAGAGCATGGTTGCCCCCATGTGTTGTTTTGGTAATTAATGACAATCTCTATGGACTAATGTGTGCTTTGAGTTATATTTGTAGTGTTGGTTCATAAGGAATGCTTGGACTCCATATGTTGGAGTCAGGCTAAAAGAAGAAGATTATATGTTGATCAAGGCTAAGTGCAAGATGATCAACATACAAGAGAAGCGCATGTGAAGGTATGCGAAGAAGAAGATTATGTGTTGATCAAGGGCTAAGTGCAAATTGATCAACATACAAGATAAGGGTTCACCAAGTGAAGATATGGAAGAATGTCTCTCCCATCTTGGTGTATGGGGGAGCAATATGCGAGTCTTCACCAAGCGGAGCACAATCAAGAAAGGTGATCCACTTGAGAGTAGATCAAGATCGTCATCATCTAGCTCAAGTGGGAATGCGTAGGCAAAGGTATGATCTTGATAGGGTTTCTATTTTACGGTCTCACGGTGTTGAGTTGTGAGACCGGGGTTTGTTAGATAGGTAACCGTACTATCAAGAGGTGCTCTCAAGTGAGCTTTAGCGTATCGGTCGTAGAGAGCTCAAACCTTTGCATCCTTGGCATCATCTTTATTGGTTCCTATTTGGCTCTTATCGTGGTGTGGTATTGGTGCTTGTCGTGCTTGTCATGACAAGCCCAAGGTCACCGAAAACGGTTTTCATATGTGTTCCTATTGAGTTTTCGGTGTCGGAGATTTTGTCGGTCCATCTATGCGGAAGGTTTCACTCTTCCATTTATTAGCAAAATCTCCCTTGCTTGGTTTTCAATATTCTAACTATGTTAGTGGATAGCAGTTTGTCGTCCTCTTTCCAACAAAGTTGGTTTCATGTCATTCGGACTTCATTTGCAAAGATATGGTTTTCCGGTTTTAATAGAAAGGTTTTACCTCTCATCATTTGGTTTACCATATCTTGTTGAACAATGATGTTTCTATGTATATTCTTGTAGTGCTCGTTGTGACGATTCCAACGAGTCCAAGATTACCGAAAACGGAGTTCGTATGTGGAAGATATTGCGTTTTCGGTATCGGTCGGTTTTAAACAAATATTAGAAAAGAAAAAGAAAAGGGGGGGCAGCCGGCCTCACCGCCGGCCTGGGCCGGCTCCCAGGCCGGCCCGTTCGGCAACCCCCCGGCCACTCTGCCGGCCTGGTCCGGGTTACAGGTCGGACCACTCGGGTGGGCCGCCGGCCTCTCCCGGCCTGGGCCGGCTCCCAGGCCGGCCCACCCGGGTGCAGCACACTCCCTCTCCGCTCCCCGGCTTTGCTCCCGGCCTGGGCCGGCTCCCAGGACGGCCCACTCGGGTGGAGCCCCGGCCTCCTCACCGGCCTGGGCCGGCTGCCAGGCCGGCCTGCCTGTTTGCCTTTTCTTTTTTGTTTTTAGCTGCACATGAAATACCACAACGGTCGCATTTTCGGAGCCCCTATTTAAAGGGCTTCTTCCCCAAATAAACCTTAACCTTTTGCCAACTCTTCAGCTTTCTCTCCTCCATTGTTGACCTTCTCAAGCTTGGCTTTCTCTCAATCTCTCCGATAAGTTGTTGCTACCTTTTGAGGAAAAAGAGAGAGGAGATTTAGATCCGTGTTTCCACCAATTGATTTCTCCTCTAAGTGAGGAGAACACTTTGGATCTAAATCTTTGGAGTTTCTTTGTGTTCCTCCTTTGTTCTTCCTCCCTAATCCCTCCCAAGCATTAGTTGCTTTGGTTGGATTCGGGTTGGAAGAACTTGACCACTTAGTGTGTTCTTGCCATTGCATTAGTTGCATCGGTTTGAGTTCTCCACGGTGATTCGTGGAAGTGAAGTTGAGAAGCTTGTTACTCTTGGGTACTTTAGTGTCCTAGAGCTTGTTCCTCTAGGGCACGTTGGTACCCTAGACGGTTGTTGATTTCTCGGAGTCTTGGTGGCTCACGGGATTTGTTGGGAGCCTCCAATTGTGGAGTGTGGCTCAACCTTGTTAGCTTCGGAGCTTTGGTAGCTACGAAGACATTGCCGGGAGCCCATCGGCCTTGGGCATCGAGTCTTGGTGGCTCGGTGTATTTGGTGAAGACCCTCCAACTTGTGGAGTGAGCTTCACCCTTGTAAAGGTTCTAGTTGTCAACCTCAACGGCAACATAGTGACAAGTGCCTCGCCACATTGGTGGTAAGACACAACGGAGATACGGTGTGCCATATCAAGGCTACTCGGTGTTTCACATTGGTGAACACCGCGCCGCTCCAACGGAGACTAGCTTCCATTGGGAAGTGAACTTTGGGATAAATCATCGTCTCCAAGTGCCTCGGTATTTCTATCCCGAGCTTCTTACTTATGCTATTTACTTTGCGATAGACATCGAGCTTAAAGTCATATATCTTGCTATCACCTAGTTGATCATATTGCTTAGCATAGGTTGTTGGTGCACATAGGTGAACCTAGCTAGTTTAGGTTTTGACTTGATAAATTAAACGTTAGTTTTTATTCCGCATTTATTCAAGCCTTAACCGTAATAATTTTAATCGCCTATTCACCCCCCCCCTCTAGGCGACATCCGTGTCCTTTCAGGCATGACGATGAAGAGCCCTCCAGGATCGATTTCCCCTCCGGCAGAGTGCCGGGATCAGCTTCAGATTGGACCTCGAACTAGGGTTTGTCACATCCCGAAAATTTGTCCCTAATGTTAGTAACGTTTTCTCCCGCCTGAAAAACTTTTTTGTTTCCAAACTATTTCCTTCCACTTGTTGGTTCTTTGAATTGACTTGGTTTTGCTCACTTGGAGATTTCCCAATAAACTTGATCTTATCAACCCCCACCGCATCTCGACGCCGCTATTTTCGTGGTCACCCGTTGGTGCCACTCAAATGTTCCAAAAACCCTCCCCTCTATCCCACCAAAAGCCACCACCACAATTGCATCTTAAGAAAAATTCTACCAAGCCACCAAATGGTTCCCTCATACATATACATCCATCCCATGGAAAAATATTCCATAGTCCAATGCAAAAACCCTCGGTTAATCATATTCGCTATTATGCCATTTCCAGTCCAATAAGTATTCAGACACATTCCACTCGTCCAAAAATTTCTACAATTTTGTGGATAGGCCTAATTTCACCTCCTTAACATTTCACTCCATTGGCCCAACCTCATTTGAGCAATATTTGGGGTACTTCCTTTGTGATGCTCTTTTATGCCTAATAGCAATTTCCAAAGCAAACCCTAGACACAAAAATCATTTGGCATTGGTGCTTTACCAAGATGACAAACTCCCATATATAACCCCATAACCAGAAGATCATGTCATGATCATTTGAGGGGATGCATCTATCATGCCCATGCCAATAGGGCACTTTTCGAACACCAATTTACTTAACCATCTTCCATGTATTCAATTGAGCTCAAAATCCACAGACCTACCACATACACCCATTATGACCTACTGTGAATTTTGGGGATTTTTCTGAGATGTGCAAAACCTTGATCATTTCATCGAGCACCTGGTGTTCCCTTCTGTTTTTGAAATTTTGTTCAGACCAAGTTGCAAACCAGCAAAACCCTATAACTAGGAAATGTGTAGAGTTCTTTTTTTGGCACATGATGACGCGAACCGTTTTAATTTTAGTGCCCTGTGCTGATGGTGGCATCTCGATGCCGATGTCGGCATGGTAGCTGTCGTGGTCGCCGTGGGCATGTCCGTGCCAGGCAGCACCGACACTTCCTGGTCGACGCTGTTCAGCACCCCCCCGTTCCGTTCCATGCCCAGCACAGGTGACCCACCTTCCCTGCACCTCCGGAAACCCCGCTCGACACCTCACCCTCTCCAGCCCATCGACGCTAGGCGACGCGCCGTCAAAACAGTGCCGCCATGGGTCCCCGCCGTCCGAACCTATCCACTGCCCGGTTTTTCCGTCGTCCAGCTAATGGGACGCACGCTCGGCGACGCGCCGCTGCAACACCGTCGACGCGATGCCCGTCGTCCCGTCGCTACACCGACAGCTCACCGCCACCTCGCCGTGCTTATCCTCGCGATGTCCCCCTCCCGAGCCCTATAAAGGAGCGCCTGAGCTCTCTCGCGCGAACCGCACCTCCCTCTCCCCCCCCTCCTGGAGCCCTCTACTCCTTTAATCGCGGAATGGCGGAGCCCTGCTCCATTTCGGCCGTGGACGCCGCCGTCGGTCCGCGGACCACGACGAGCTCCAGACCGAGCCATTCTTCAATTAAAGCTGTGGAAGAGTTCCCCTTGGTCCCCTCTCCCTCCTGGACAAATCGAATCGGAGTTTGGTCGCCCGAAGCCACGGCATCGTCTCCGCCCGCCGGCGGTGAGCTCTCTGGGCACGCGCCGAGGCGACGCTTCCCTGCCTTCCCGTGTCCGTGGCCTCCATCTCCGGAAGTGGCGCAACGGGGCAGCCCTCCCCACCCCCTGGCGGCCGACAGCGTGCTTTGGAGCGGCGGCGGCAGCCGGCGGCGGCCATGTCCTGGCACGCGCGGCGTCGGGCTCTGTCCCGCGTCCTCTCGACGCTGGGGGAAAGGAAGGCCAGCGGGGCAGCCAGCGTGGCGCCCTGGTGTCGCCGACAAGCAGGCCCGGCCTGACCCAGTGGCCACGTAGGTTAAGTGGAGGCGCACTCCGTGCGTTACGCCTCCCTGCAACGAAGGCGTATTTTTCTGATAGTGCGCTACCAATCCGGCCCGATTCGGAATCAGCCCGTTCTGTTTTTTTTCCTCGGTGAGCAGCGATAGCTATTCTTCGCACAGCCATAACTTTTGATTCGTAGCTCCGATGGAGGTGATTCAAATTTGTAAAATCATAGTTTTAAGAGCTCTATCCAGTGGCATAGGTTTTGTACTTTTGTAAAATGTTGATATGCTGAGCACCCTTATACCCATGCATAGGTCTATCCGTCCCGGTACCGGCAACCGATACCCTAGGCCATGACGTCCGTGACCCCCAAGACCAATGGCGTCGATCTACGAAAGGCAAGCTAACCACTTGCTATGAACACTCAAGCGGTGTTTGTTTGTTCGCATATTACCGGTCACATCGGTGCATTTCATTGCTTAATATCGCATGTCAACTGTGCGTCACGAGATATCGGCTTTGTTTACCTCCTGCCAACTGTGCGTCAGAGATATCGTGGCTTTGTTTTCATTCCTGTAATACGATAAACCCATCAAGTGTGGGTTGAGTTCCGGCCGGCGACTAAATACATGTTGGGCACCGCCCACGTGGATTGAATCTCGCCTACTTTCAGTAATATTACTTTCATGTACCTTACTTTCCTACAATACGATAAACCCATCAAGTGTGGGTTGAGTTCCGGTACCCCGTCTAAATACACGGTTGGGTCCTGCCCAAGTGGATTGAAGCGGCTACTTTTCTGTAGAGTTGTGGCGTGCGTGGACG